>JAUMHD010021297.1:0-21203 GCA_032359135.1 Ulvella scutata | reverse complement strand
AGTGCTCTGCAGTAGGCGCAGCAATGTGCTGACTGTCCCACGCATAAACACAGCCAGAAGTGCTCTGCAGTAGGCGCAGCAATGTGCTGACTGTCCCACGCATAAACACAGCCAGAAGTGCTCTGCAGTAGGCGCGGCAATGTGCTGACTGTCCCACGCATAAACACAGCCAGAAGTGCTCTGCAGTAGGCGCAGCAATGCGCTGACCGTCCCACACATAAACACTGCAGTGCGCTGACCAGCAGTGCGCTGCAGGAGGGCAGTGGGGAGGAGCCGAAGAGCGGCGCAGCAGAAGTGGGGCAGTACAAGACCGGCCTGCCGGTGGAAACCATCCAGCAAGTGGGCCGCCAGCTGACAGACATCCCCGACGGTTTCTCTGCGCATCCAAACGTCAAGAAGCTTCTCGAGAACCGCAGGAAGATGGTTCAGTCCGAGGTCTCCAGGGTGGACTTCTCCTTCGCGGAGCTGCTGGCCTTCTGCACTCTGTCTCTGAGGCGCCCCAAGGGTACCCGCACTGCTTTTTAAATACGCCATTCTGTTCACGCTGTTCTTGTCGTGCCGTGCTGTTCATTTCACGCTTTTTTGTCCTGCCGTGCTATTCTGTTCACGCTGTTCTTGTCACGCCGCAACTGTCTGCTTTGCCATCTGTCGGCATGTTGCGCCATGCATGCGCTGGAAGCCGAGGCCTCGAACTGCGGCACTCGAAGGCTGTGGGTCCACACTCAGCTGCACCCCACCGCACAGTTTCTGAGTGCACCTTGGTCGCGTGTGCACCGTGTATGTGTCTGACGCCTTGATGCAAAGACATGCGCGCACAGCTTGCAAAGAAGTGTATGCGGCTTGGATGCGTGATAACCGATTTTGAATTGCATTTGAATTTGCATTTGAATTCGTACAGATCCTGCTCACTCAGCACCAGCGCCGCTCACGGCTCCTGTGTGGGGGTGTGCAAGGGTGCATTGCAGGGGTGCATGGCAGAGCAACCCAGGAACTTAGGGGTAGGGGAGAGCAACTCAGTGACTTAGGGGTGCAGGGGAGAGCAACTCTGTAGAGGCAACGGAGAAGAGAGCCGCCTTAGGCCTCAACTACAGCCACTTCGGCATCCGCCTGTCCGGCCAGGACTCTGAGCGCGGCACATTCAGCCAGCGGCATGCCGTCATGTTCGACCAGGTCACCCGCGCGCGCCTCGTCAACATGGTCCACCCCACCCAGGACCAGGTCGAGGTGTACAACAGCCCCCTCAGCGAGGCTGCTGTTCTGGCCTTTGAGTACGGCCACTCTGTCGCGTCCAAAGACAAGGCTCTGGTGCTGTGGGAGGCGCAGTTCGGGGACTTTGCTAACAATGCGCAGGTCGGCCCCCCGTTCTCCCCCGGCGCTGTGTGTGTGCCTGCTGCGCTCCCTGCCAACGCAGTGTTCTTCGCCGTTTGAGTTCTTGCTTCGTGCAGCTGCATGCATGCACGGGTCGCTCTGAAAGTGTTCGTTTCGTGGCTCTTTGCACAAGTTGTACATGCTCTGCCACCAACGCTTTCAGCTGCTCTGGAATCGATATTCAGAACTGACTAGTTCGCAGCCAGACACACGCGAACCTGGTGAATAGTTGAACTTGATATCGATGACAGCCATAACACCATGTGCTGCGGTGGCATTCTGGTGCTATTCCAGTGCTATTCTGGCGCTATTCTGGTGCTGTTCCAGTGCTATGCTGGCGGTACTCTGGTGGTAGTCCGGTGGTATTGCGGTGGTGTTCTGGTGGTGTTCTGGCGGTGTGCATCAGACCGCAGCACGAGTGCAGGTGATCATCGACCAGTTCCTCAGCTCTGGGCTAGAGAGATGGGGGCAGGAGTCGGCTCTAGTGATGCTGCTGCCGCACGGGTACGATGGCCAGGGCCCAGACCACAGCAGTGCGCGCGTGGAGCGCTTCCTGAGCCTCGTGAACGACGACCCCGACCTCCTCCCCGGCTTCACCCCCTCCCACAGGCGCCTCATCCAGGACACCTACGAGGCCCTCACCAAGGAGGTGGGCACGAAGCAGCTGCAGATGCACCACATAGAGGGCATTCTGAGCGAGCTCGGGGCTTTCTCTGGCGCAAAGCAGTGTGCCCCCCCCCCCCCCGCGTTTTCTTGAGCGCCTTTGCCCCCCTGCGTTTTCTTGGGCTGCTTTGCCTCCCTGGGTTTTCTTGCTCTGCTATTCCCCCCTGGGTTTTCTTGTGTTGTTGCATCTGGGAGGGACGAGTGAAAAGGTCTCATTTGTGTCGATGCGACTTAGCGAGAGTGTACATGCATAACATGCATAGTGATTGCCCCTTGATATTCCACAGTACCGCTACTTGCTTACTGTTTATTTTATAAGCACTAGGCGTCTACCTGTCTTGGACTTGGAGGCGAATGGCAGGCACTGTATATAACAAGGCACTCACGACATGAAACGACACATGCGTACACTGTGCAAGGAAGCGTGCAGATGTCGCAGTGCCTGCCCCCTTTTTCTCCTGGTTTGTAAAACGCCTGCACCCTTTTTTGCTTGGTACCGAGCGGTTCTGAAGCACTAGCGGGGTGGCTGGAGATGTTGCACTGTTTCCTCAACTGTGACAGTTGAGGAAAACGTTTTTTTTAAATCGTATTAAATTGATCCTGTACAGTTCAGCTGGGCTGAGAGTGCTGGAAAAGACTTTCCTGATGGTGATGTTGTGCCATTCAAGTGAAGTGGTGGATGTTTCGTGTGAGTTCGTGTTGGCTGTTTGGGTTCATGTGTATTCACCACCTTTCCAGTTTGCAACAGTCTCTCCCCATTCGTTGACTGTATCCCTGCAGTGTGCGCAATGTAAAGAGAAGAAACGCCTTGCCTATCATCTTGCCAGGTTTTGGTTAGTGAGGAGTGAAAGAGCTGATTGCGCCACCCAAAACAGGGCTCGGTAGGGACTACTGCAAGATATGCAAAAGACAAATCCTGGCAGTGTGATCAACCGTTGAAACAACACCTGGACTCTGTTGCCATGCCCTGAGGGGGGGCACCGCGTTGCAAGGTCGCTTTGCTTGCCAATTTATCGGCCTGGGCCGAAAATTTCAGCTGTTTGGAGCGGAGGTCGCCCCGGAAAATTATCGGATAGTATTGAATTGTTCTATGTGCAAACATTTACAAACCGGAAAGGAAGCGAATAGGCATGAACCCAAACAGCCAACAGCAACCAACATTTCGCCGAAATAATTACTTTCCCTCCAAGTTGAAAGCAACCAACCTTTGAAGCTGTGTGTAAAGTTACAGGCAACACTCCATAGAATGGCTCATGCACCAGCAAATCAATGCAACCCCCTTACGAAACGGAAAAGTAGTGAATAGGCATGAACCCAAATAGCCAAAAGCAACTAACACAAAACATCCACCACTTCACGTCAACGCAACCAACCTTAGAAGCGCAACAGCAACAGCATCGCTGCGTCGCTGTGCAGGTCTGTGTCAGAGGTGATGCAGGTGCTGTGGACTGAGATGGGGCTACAGATGGGCTCCGAGCTGGACGCGGCCACTTGGGAGACCTTCATGGTGCAGTTCATCCGCCGCCAGTCGGAGCGCGACGCCAACCTCTTCGTCGTCGTGCCCTCCACCCCCGCACAGTACTTCCACGCCCTGCGCAGGCAGGCCAACCTCCCCTACAAGCGCCCTCTCATCTGCCTCGTGCGCAACTCTCCGCCTGTGATCTCTACCTGCGGTCTCCGCTTGTGATCTCTGCCTGCCCCCCCCTCCGCCTGCGGTCTCTGCCTGGCCCCTCTTCTTCACTGCCGCGAACACTATTACATACCGAAAGGTAGTGACTGGGCCTCTGCTTCGCTGCCGCCACGGTCAGAAAGAAAATAGAACTGTTTGGGGACTGTGTTACTCGGGAGGGGCCGCTATTAATATCGGCCTTCTGTAGGGTTTTGCCGTCGTTTTGACAACTTTGTAATGGCAAAGAGAACGCTGTAGGGCTCATTGAGAAATGCGCAGTTCAGAACTCGGTGGTTCAATCGTATCTATGATGTATGACGCTACTGCATTTTCACCGCCGCTGATGATTCCATCGTGCATCCCTTTCTCTTTTTGTGGGCTCCTCGCCAGCAACTAACAAATGGGCTTTTGAGCAGCCCATTTCTGGCAGCTTCAGCAACAGGCTGCAGAAATGGGCTTCAGCATGCTCGGCTCTGTTGTGTGACCCATGCATTTAACAGATGAACGTCATGCTAATTCTGCCTTTGCATGCTTGCTTGCAGCGCCTAAAAGCCCAGCTGAGGCATCATCACGCACCGCACTGCAGCAATCCTGCGCCCGCTTCACGGTGCCATGTGGCCGCAGCACAGGGGCATGACGTCATCAAGTACTGCATTCATTCCTCAGAGCCAACTGATGTCATAGAGGCACAGCGCAGCATGCCATGGTAACAACAGCGTGCCAGCACAGTAGCGTGCATACATGTGCGAGCACACGTCTGATGAACCACAGCATTCAGTCGAACAAGTGCCCAGTTCCCAGCACCTTCCTCATTCTACAGCCCACACATCATAATTTATGATTCATAAAGCATCATGCGCCAGGATACTTTTCACCGGCCAAAGAGCCGATTATTGCGCAAGAGCCCAAGTGGCCAGAAGCTACACCCACAACCCACTAAATGAATTCTATATCTTTGAGGCTTGTAAAAGCGCTGTACATGTGTGCATGCGTGCTCCTCCACCGACCAGATGCATTCGCTTCATGCGTACTGTACTGTACTTCCCCCTGCTACCCCCCTGCTACCCCACCCCTGACTAACCCCACTGCCCGCACCCAACTACCCCCCTCCCCCCCCCTGCTGAATATTCGACCACCCCTGCAGACCCCCAAGTTCCTGCACCACCACAAGCCCGCGACCTCCGCGCTGGGGGACTTCACGACAGGCACGTTCTTCAACCGGGTCATCGACGACGGCAAGGGCTCGGACAACACGAGGCATCTCGCACACGACCGCAGCGGCAAGCCCTTCCTCGACCCCCCCGACAGGATCGTGCGCGTCATCCTCTGCAGCGGCCAGATCTACTACCACCTCAGCAACGCGCGTCGTGCCCGCAAGCTCGCAAACATCGTTCTCGTGCGGCTGGAGCAGATCGCGCCGTTCCCGCATGACATCGTGCTGCGCGTGCTGCGGCAGTACCCCAATGCGGAGCTGGTGTGGTGCCAGGAGGAGCCCAAGAACCAAGGCGCCTGGTGCTACGTCAAGTGCGCTGCTGTGTTTTGAATGTGCACGACTGTTGGCCGGCGCCCTGCCCTGCTTGCCACTGCTTTTACGAACCGGAAAGGTTGTAAATTGACAAGAAGGTAGTAAATAGCCAAAGCAACTAACGTGAAAGAACCGCCAATTCAATCAAGTTGCACAACAGCACCTTCACGAAAGTCTGGCGTGCTTGGAACTAACTTGTGGTGCGTGTGCGGGCGCCATGCGGAGCCTGCAACATGTGGCCTAGGAGATTTCAACGAAGCATTGATATGATTACATGCATCGATTGAGCCTGCAATATTTGGCCTAGGCATGGCTACATATTGCAGGCTCAATCGACGCCTGTAAGCATATCAATGCTTCGTTGAAATCTGCTTGTGTAGCTGTCTGATATATGCTGTTCATGTGTACTGATGCTTGTGATGATTTTATCGCATCCTGTATGTATGTGTGACTGCCTTCAAGAGGTCTCGCTCAGGGCTACCTGCTGTTGGGGGTGCTGCTGTGCCACTCGCGTGAACTAGTGGGCGTTTGTGTGGCGTCTGGCTGTCTGATTCGGCTTTCCCCATTCCTTAACGATGCCCCAGCCGTGCAGGCCGAGGCTGCGCGCCGCACTCATGGAGGAGAAGCAGCGCGACACGTTCGTGCACGCCAAGGCGTCCACGCAGCAGAGCATCACGTACGTGGGCAGGCCCGTGTCCGCCACCACCGCCACCGCCGCCTTCTGGCTGCATGCGCAGGAACAGGCCGCCATCATCGCCGAGGCCCTCCTGCCCGGCGCCCCCCGCGAACCCTTGTGCATGGCTGGTGGACCCCCATGACCTGCAGGTCGACCTGCCCAAACCCTTGTGCATGGCTGGTGGACGCTGATGACCTGTGCTAACCCTTGTGCATGACTGGCTGTGCAAACCCTTGTGCATGGCTGGTGGACGCCCATGACCTGTGCAAACCCTTGTGCATGACTGGCTGTGCAAACCCTTGTGCATGGCTGGTGGACGCCCATCACCTGTGCTGTACCCCCATACCCCCGCGGGGGCTATGCTGCTTACTCTCTTCAGTGCAAGGAGCACTCCTGCGCTGTATCCCTATGGGGGGTGTGCTTCCTGCACGACTTGGGACGATCGCAAGCGTGCCACATGCTGGGTGACTATGTGATGGTGCCTCATCTCCCACTTCATGACAATTGTGCCCTCGTGAACGTTCAGCTCGTGGCGGGCACGTGTTGCAATGTACTGCTGCCCGGCCACGTACCCGCCACGAGCATACATGCAGCAACATATTGCTGCACGTATACATTAGCAAGCACATGCTGATGCATGTACGAACTGGATCATGATGCATGCATCAGAATGCAGCAGCTGCGTTCGCAGCGGCAGGCTGTTCCGTGTATGAACAGTACGTTGTATGGCACCTCTGTGTGAATGCATGGTGCGCCCGCTCTGTAGGGCTTGCATTGACTGGCGCACTACAAGTTGTTCTTAGACGCCATTAGAGTGAAGAGGTGGGTTTTTGAGTCAGGTGCTTCTGGCTGCGGGTTCTTGCCCATGCATTGCCTTTTAGCATGTGACAGGCGTAGCACAGGTAGCCACGGCGTGCGTTGTAATAGAAGCAAGTTCCCAGAACGCAGACCACATGCGCACACACGCACTCTCACCTGCTGATTTAAGATTACTGCTGATGTAAGATTCACTCTCTCTCATGTACTGATGGAGTATGAATCCACTGATGGAGTATGAATCGACGAAACGATGCATGGCTCCCGCTCTCGTGCTCCTGAGTTTGTTGATGTTGGAGTTGTTTTTGGCCTGGCATGCGCCGCGAGCAGGAAGGAGGGGCACCGGGTGATGGAGGGTGTGCGCGGGCCGTGGGCGCCGGCGGGGGGCGGTAGCATGGAGCATGGGGCATGGGTGTGTTGCATGGGTGCACTTACGTCGAAAGTATACAAGCACCGTACACGCACCCAAACTGCACAGGCCTGGAAGCATCTGACACAAGGCAACCAGTAAGCACAAGGGCACAGGACATGAGACGGAAGCTGCCACAGCGACGGGCACACGAAGCATCCAGGCCCACAGAGGCAGCGCCAAACACCTACATACGAACTACCACACATGGATTCAAATAATACAACTAGTGCCCCCCTGTGTGCGCCACGACTACACGTCTGCCCTCACACACACTCTATCCGAAGTACATAGTCTAAAATAGGGACTCCAGCAAATATACTGCTAAGCAGCCACTAGAAGAGACATCTGAGCACAAAAACTGGCGGCAGACGTCAGCACAAAAACGGGGAGACAGAACAGAACCGCCGGCTCGACGCCGCAGGCCAGCGCACAGGCGAGTTGCCCGCCACAGTCAAGCCAAGGGGGACTGCGCCATCAGACACCCAAACGGCAGCAGGCCGCCGGGAGGAGGCAGGAGAGGGAGGAGGGGGTCATCGGCAGGGAGCCATGCATGCGGTAGGGGGGCAACGGCGGAGCAAGTGGGGCCAGGGGCTGAGGGAGGAGGACGGGAGGCCTGGGTGGAGGGGGGAGCCACGTTCACGGCGCAAGGGAGGAGGGAGGCTGAGGTGGTAGAGGGGAGAGGGGGGAGGGCTTGGGTGACACTCCAGGGGCATGATCGTGAAGCTGTTGTGACCCGGCAGTCCTAGGTCATTACAATCCAACCAGCATATACTAGGATAGCCCCTTGTGTGGAACTCATAAATGCAATGCAAGGAAGGTGTCAATACAGAAGGTAGCCCATGCGTGAGGTGCATGGCCACTCGACATAGCACGATCTAAGCCTTCAAGTCACAACAGATGCAGAGGAAAAAGGTGCTCACCCCTTGCGGTGGTATTGCACCTGGAATGGCTCACATCACGTAATAAGTGTCATCTTGAGGGCCATCCTGGGGGGAGACGCATGGAAGGTAGGGGGGCCGGGGGCCGGAGGGGGGGGGTTGCAGCACAGATAGATGCTGCGATCAGTAGCCGCAGGTGGCTGCGGCATCAGAAGTGGGAGCGCTTTGGATCCATCCTTGGAACACTGGGGCAGGTCCCCACCACAAGCTCGCGCAGGGCTTGGTGAACAAGGGCACGCTTGTCCACCGCACCTGTGGAGGCGGCCAGCTCAGCGAGCAGGTTGAGGTGTTGACTGGCGGACCCGCCCAGCCGACCAAAGAGAACGTGGCTCAGGGGCGCGATATGACGCAGGAGGCCTCGGTAGGGTCGATGCGGTACCGGGTGTGAGTCGCACAAGCAGTAGTGCTTCTTTTCACTTCGATCTGCGCCATCTGAGCGGCACGCGAGTATGTTACCACTCAAGTTGTCAACACATCACTGAAGTGCGTCACAGAGCCACTACCTTGCATTCCAGTGTCACATATTTGCGGATCATGTTGTTTATGTGAACACATATTTGCGGAACATGTTGTTGTTTCTTACAGAACTGGTTTATGTGAAGAGCCCACAACAAGGGTCCAAGGAAACGAAGCAGGCAGCAACAGACAGAATTGTGTTCTTGTTTGTTTGTTTGTACCCCCGCGAGCTGTTCCATGACACGTCCGCAGCGCCCTGTGCTGGTGCGCGGCAGGCCGCACAATGATGTGATCCTTCTGTGAAACATTGGAATGGAACAGAAGGAACATTGGTGAACCTTCTGTGCAACACAGAGGTGCCACCAAAGCGCAACACTTGGGGCAACCCTCTCGATCACGCTGATTCAGGCCAGTGTGGACCGGCAGAGGAAAACAACAACGTACAAGCCACTCTGGCCAAGCAACATGCTGATCTGCAATAGACAGTGTGCCTGTGGTCTTGCACAGCTTGTTACACATCACCAATGTGAGCTGGTGCCAGACTGTGGCCACTGATGTTGATGCACTATCATTGATCAGCAAAGCTGCCTCCCCCACCGACCCAGCCTCCCAAGGTCACTCATGCAGCCCCCACTGCACGTACACATGACTGGATGATCTATTACTCGACTCATACTGCACAACCGATGTGTTTCTCATATTCTGCCCGCTGCTTCGTCGCCTGGGCAGCTTACAGGGTGGGCACGCGGCCGTCCTCACCAGTCAACACAGTGAACAGGTTGTAGCCGAATGGGTCAGACACGTGCTTGATCCAGTTAGCGTATGGCCCCTCGCCCGTGACGTAACCCTGGAGGGCGTATGCGAGCACAGACACCATCGCAAGGCGCCCGTTCTTGATCTCCTTCACCTTGAGCTCTGCCAACACCTCAGGGTCGGAGGCGAGGTTGAGGGGGTCGAAGGGGCCTCCAGGGTAAAGCTTGTCCATGCCAGAGAAGACATCGGACTCGAATTTGCCGCCTGGAGAGTAGCCTGGTGGGCCCTCCCCTGTGCGGCGGTAGGTCTCCACAGCACCCAGAAGTCCGACTTCGATTGCGATCACCACCACCAGAGGCAGAGGGTTGGAAACAACGCCCCATGGCACAGCGAAGTAGTTGAGGGTGCCTCCTGCAAATGTGCTGAAGGTTGATGCGCTGTGGAATGTGTCTTACATTTGTGGAAGAGATAATGCGTGTTCGAATTTCATCCAGGCAAGCTGTCTATCCAGTCAGATCAGCAAGAGACGCACCGTCAAGCATAGCTGCACCGGTCTCGAACCATGTGCCGGCCTTGATTGTGGCGCCGTTGGCCTCGAGGCCCTCGGGGATGAGGATGCCAGCAGCACCGAGCATAGCCCACCGCGCGTGCAGGAGCTCATTCTCACGGTACTTCTCCACGTTGCCGTCAGCACCAAGGCCAAGGGGATCGTAGCCGTAGTCGCCTGGCAGTGTGCCGTTCAGGTACTCGGGAACCTCGGAGCGGTCCAGCAGGCCGCTTGGCAGGAACAGAGAGCGTGTTGGGCCTGCAAACGAATGAAAAACGTTACAATCGCTCGTTATAAAAAATAACAGACACTGTAGCGTTGCAAGGGTGGAACATCGTCAGCGGGAACGAGATATGCCCATGTCTAAAGGCTGCTTAGCAGAGTCCACCGTGCACCTACACAGACCCAACACGAAAATCGAAGGAGCAGTGTGGGGTATTACCATAGTGCGGACATCGTCCACAGCGGTGCGATGAGATCTGGCTTCAACACCGTGAACGTGGCAGACCCTAGTGTATACCGCTGAACCACAACGCTTACAGCCCCTGCGCACTCCTTGCAGCTCCTTGACACGTAGTGTCGCATTTATGAACGCTGCCATGCGGGCACATTGCGAGTTCACGTGATTTAACTATGGGTGCGGGCACGCCAGACAGAATCGCACTTGCTGCGCGCTGCATCGCTCCCGCAAACTAAAATTAAAACAGCTGACAAAACAAAATGAATACAAGTGTTGCAGTCAAAACGATCGCTTGGCAATTGGGTGTTCAGGGGCGATGCCCTGGGGTGCAGTAGCAGACACCAGATCTTAGGTGGCCACGCAACGAACACGACAGCGCTGCTGCTGCATGGGACAATCGGTTGCGCAAATACAACCTCTAACATAACTAGCACCCGTCTGTGCGTCTGTAAAAGCCTGTCAGTTCAATGATGGAGGAGTCTTGAGGCACTCACCATACCACTTGTCCAGGCCGAGATCACCAGAGCCGCTGCCGAGCCATCCACCGGAGGTCTTGGATGCCCCAGAGGACTTCTTGGCTGGGGCCTTCTTGATGGGGGCCTTCTTGCCAGCCTTGGGTGCAGCCTTGCCCTTGGCAGAAATCTTCTTTGTGCTGAACATCGTGATGATCTGTTGACTGGACGGAAACGCTGCAGGCAACCAACTGGTGCAGATTGCTCCTCGTGTGGCGCTTTTACTGTGTTGAGAGACCACAGCGCAGGCGTGGAATTGGGCGCTGTTCGATACGATTCGCGTTGCAATCTGCCTTCGATCAGGAAGGTTACCCATGCATGCGCACTCCAGAATCGATATCGATATCGATTTGCACAGGTTGTGGTCTTTATCGAGCCTTTTCCGCAACACTCATACGAGCGCAGGTCATTTGCACCCGGTTTCTGTTTGGGCTGCCTCGAACACATACCTTCCAACCTTTGCGAGTGGGCAGAGGAGTGGCAAATAATCATGAACACAAGAATCCGCAATCCACGATACGCCAACCACATCTATATTACTGATCTCGCAGTTCGCTCGCCTATGATGCTGTGCTTGTGAGATCGCTGTTGCACCCTGCAGGGCTCTTTCTGTGGCCTCAGTAGCACAGGACCATTCATCATGCCAGTTCACGCACCTGTCAATTCGTTGCGACAGCATGTGAGTGAGAAGGGCATGTACGACGTGAGCTTGGAAGATCCAGACTGCGTGACGTACTATACACACTATCTCAGATAGTGTATACTGCTCTGCGCTCTCACAAAGCACTAGACTTCGTGTCAAGGTCCTCCATCCATCTGGCACTCTGACAACATGCTCCCGAGTTCAACGTTGAGGAACATGGTTTGCTTGATCGCAGAGATGGAGTCTGCCTCTCACCTGGATCAAGCAAACCATGCTTGCCAGCTCTGGCACACATGCCCGACATTCAGACTAAAATTTCTGTTGTGCTTGCAACTACTCACTTTGAAACCATGCTACCTCATATGAATCATGTACATAGCATCATGGCATGTGACACAACAGCATGTAACTGCTGGCACTGTTGCCATAGTCACGTGTGGCTCGTGGTCGTCTATGGTTTGGCCTGAAAATAAATAATCGGGTACCACGTCATCCCCAGCAGGGGTTTCAGCCCCAGCAGCCCCGAAGAAATGAGCAGGACTGGAAGGGCTGGCACACACCGGCCAGCAAAGGCTGAAGAGAATGCACACAGGGAGTCAGGAGCAGAGAACATCGTGCTGAGCGGTGCAAGCCCGTCCTATAATGATTTCTATATATTTTTTTTATATCGGCGTCACTTGCTATCAACCCTCACCCAATGTCGTTGTAACCAGTCTAAGCCTGTCACCGCTCAGGCAACTGCAGTCCTCACTCCAAGCCCAGCACATGTTCCTTCATCGCCAGCAACGATCACCATGTGCTGGCCAGGCATGTTAGCAGCCTCAGTGAAGCGTGAACTCTGAGTGGGCAGAGTGCTGCAGAAAGCAGGCGTGCCTGAGGCAGGGGCTGCGCAGCATGCTGGCAACCGCCTGGCAGTGCGCCTGGCACCACTCTCCAACTCATGGCCATCAACCCTCTCTCTCCTGGCTGCCCTGACCTTGCCCAGCCACGATCAACTTAATGGCGTCGGCATGACTGTGATGTTACAAACTGGAGAGGCAGTATCACTAGCTGGTTGATAAATGGGCTAAACCTCAAGTAGACAATTAGCCAATTTACTAACAGGCCCAGTTTGCAACAGAGAGGCATTCATGCAGGAATCTGGTATTGTAACAGGAACTGGCACATGTACGCAGCTGCGATAGCTAGCATGTGCCTTCTTCAGCTGTGGTTGTGCGTGAATGGTAGCCAGAAAGGGCTGCTCCGGTGGCGATTCGAGTCACCTCTCAACACGACTTCACATAGCCGTTGTAAAATGGAGTAAAATGGAGGAACTCCGGCCACCCAGCACACAAAACGTATATCTTGTCCCCGTCAATGATGTATATGGGGATCATGGCCATGTGTGCCGGACGCAAGCATCCATACATTCAGTTCACACATATACTTGGCACCTGAATGGGACGTCCCAGGTGATGACCTGTTAGAACTTAAATACCATGATACGACTGCTGTAGGTTTCGTCGGTGTGGCCGTGGCAGCAGCTTGGACAAAGTCTAGTAGATGTGTCTGCCAGTGATCACCAGTGTCGCTTAATTTGTTAGGGCACACACTCAAAACATAGCCCCAAATGTTGAGAATTGTTCTATGTAACTAAGCGACACTGGTGATCAATGGTGTCTGCCTGTTCGAACACAACAGCCTGCCTGGGCAGCAGTCAACATCGAGAAAGACAGAGAGGGTGCGGTGTTTTTACTTGTTCCTGTCTGCATCCTGCTGCTAATGAAGATAGCCTGGTCCTTCAGCTGCCTGGCAGCCTCGGGCGCCCTGCGGAGAGCAGGGTTTGGTGCGCATGAATAGACGCAGGCATGTACTAGAATCCCAGTGGCTTGAAATCCCGCCTGTGCATCAAAGGCAAGGAGCTTCTGCACCACTGCGCCCGCATGCACAACCTCGCCCACAGACAGCTGGGCAAACTGACTGTGTGCACTGCTCCGTTGCAGCTGGAAAGGCCAGAGCAGCTGCACATGAGACCTCATCACAGTGGGGTGGCAGACTGTGTGCTTCTGGAAGAGTCAGAGGTAAAGGCGCTAGAGCCTGGCCTGCTGTGCTGCGCTGCCATGCTGTCCCCCAGCACCGGCATCATCGACAACCATGGCGTCATGGAGAGCCTTCAAGGCGACCCACAGCAGCTAGGGTCCGCCAGGCACATGCTCATGCTCATCATCGTCAGGGCATGTCTTAACAAGCCGCTAATGACAATAGCATTCAACTGCCAGCCTCAACACGCACAACACACCACCATGAGTGTCAACATCCGGGCTTTCATTCCGCTGCACTCGAAGGCCACAACAGCACCATCACGAAAGTGTTGTGAAGCTGCAGGGTGTGTAGCAGAGTAGCTTCTATCTGCAGCATGAGCATGCGTGGCTGCATGCATGCGAGGTATTGATGTTAGGTTGTGTGCGAATACCAAAAGCGGCCGATCGGTTATGATCGTACTCTACCACTAGGAGCGATGATGTCACTGATATAGTAGATTCGCCTACAATCGTAACATGTGACACCATGTCGACGTGTGCAGGCTGGTGAAGGAGGCCTGGGCACCCACCTGACTCTGGACGTTGCAGGTGAGGCCGCGTGCGCATGGGGCACATGCAAGCTGGCGTGATTGTGGGTGCCCTGGGTGCCTGCAGGAGGACTCTTAGATAGCCTTCCTGCGACATACAGTTCAGCGTGTGAGCACGTCAGTGTGGGCCAGCTGCTGCACCGGCAGAGCGAAGGTGGCACGCAGGCCTTGCATCATTGCGTCCCACAGCATTGTTGCTGCAAGCGGTACCACACCGGTGTGGCCCACAGATCCATCAGGCGCTTGAGTGTTCCCACCTCTGCGTCACCTGTTCGTAAGGCACAATTGAAGCAGCTTGTGGAGCAGGCGGCGCATGCATGCCACTGTAGCGCAGCAGGGGTGACGTGGCAGGTGTCCAGCCTGGCTATGTTTGAACGGTGGCTACTACCATGCACTGGTTCCTTTTTTCTGGTTGCGGCTTCTGGGTTTTTGGGCGCTTGCCCGAGTACTGCCTTTTTCGGCCCCCAATGTAACTGATGGCCATGCAAAGTAGGCGAGGTTCTGCTGCTGCAGGGCAGAAGCGGTTTTAATCATGACGCTTTGCACAACATAAGAAAAAATAATCGAGGGCGTTCTGACTTTCGAAAAATATTTCGGGAAAAGTGCCTGAATGGCACTTTTCCGCCCCAGTGGTGGATCAGAATGATATAGTACGTGCATATGATGCTAAATATGCACTCGTAGTGACGAGGTATGCTTGGGGTGGCCCTCCAGATGCCAGTTCAATGTATTTGGTGTGCTGAGTCAGTGACAACCCCCGGTAGCGGTACTCACCGACAACTGCACCATTTGAGCCCTCAGAGTCATCAAAATGTCATACAAACAACTGTTGAACTTATTGTTGCCAACAACATACAAAGTCCAATAGAACAGGTTTCAGCTTCATCTGTGAAATCAGTTGTCTGATTTTCCAACTTATTTCAGCGTTTTATTTTAGAGTTTTTCCCCAAAAAAAATTTTTCAAGATCGTCATGTTGCGCAAAGCGTCAGGATCAAAACGGTGCAGCCTAACTGATGGCCATGCAAAGTAAGCGAGGTTCTGCTGCTGCAGGGCAGAAGCGGTGCGGCCCTGATGTTGAGTGGCTGGGCTACAACATGCCGGTGCAGATCAACTACGGTGTGGCGCAGCAGCGGCCAGCAACCTTCTCCAGCAGCATGCGGCCGCACTGTCCACCAGTGCCTGTGAATGCTCTTCAGGCGACCCATGCTGGCGTCAGTGCCAAGCTAAGTGGCCCAGGGGACCCGAGCGCAGACTTCAAGGTGCAGGGCCCTGCTGAGCACTCCGTCCCTGGCCTGCTCAACTTGTTGGGCAACGAGTCACTGGCTCTGACTTCAGCCTTGATACTGGCAGAGCCCGTCGAGGCTATGACTGACTTCTGAGAGCGTAGAAGAGGATGAGCTGTTGGCAGAAGTGGCTACAAGATTCAGTGATGAGCACACCAGCCTGGGTGTGCACATGTAGCAGGGATGGTGCATCGGGGCGCAGTGTCCCTCTGGAAGCCTCCTGTGAAGTGTCTCGCGGTCCGTGTGGTGCTGCACGACCGTCAAAGCTCGTCGCGCCGCATCGGCGATGGGCAAGGTTGGGAATCAATGATGTGCCTCACCGGAGGGGCAGTGGCGTCTGAGCACATGCATGTGATGCAGAGGGCATGGTCTGTGCAGAGCTGCCCACGCCCCACCAGTGTTGATGATCCCGCAGCATGCACTGCTAGCTACACGGTCCTCCGACGCAATGCATGCAATGGGCACCGTAGCGTGCGCTGGGCAGGAGGATGCGACAGGGGTCTGCACTCCTCCCCCTACCTGAGTGGCTGCGCCGCACATGTACATGCATGCGACAGTGGATGAAGCGCCTGTGGACATGTGATGAGCTCCAGGTGTGGCACAACGGTGCATCGGTGAGTGTTGCGCTGTCTGCAGGTTGACGCTGGGGGACGGCGCCCCCCTGCAGAACAGACTTCCGACGCAGATCAGGCAGTGTTGCTGCCACAATAGCAGGGCTCCCGTCTGATACGGTCGGTGTTCATTTGTACTGTGTATTGGTTAGTGCTGGGAAAGACTTTCGTGATGGTGCTGTTGTGCCATTCGAGTGAAGTGGTGGATGTTTTGTGTTAGTTGATTTTGGCTATTTGGGTTCATGCCTATTTACTACCTTTCCGGTTTGTAAGACGCATAGAGAACGAAGAAAGCACACCATACCCAAGAAGGGCTACGCCCTCAGCACCCCCGAAGAGAGGGACAAGGACATCCCCCCCGGGCCACACGCAGCCAGGAAGGCAAAGACAGGGTCGCCAACAGGGACCGCATCATCAGCAACAACAGCACCAACCAGGAGCATACAAGCAGCTATATTGGCACAGCACTACCAGAAGCCAACTTTTGTTTTCCTCCAACTCAACTGTCTCTTCCTGTGTGAAAAGACAAGAAACCTTTTTACAACAACCCCGGCTGCTTTCTTCTACGCCTATGCAGCCTACCACTGCATCTTGCAATTCAAGTTTCCAGTGTGTTCAGTCCCACCGATCCCCACCACTTAGAAAAGTTACTTCTGACCTTTTTCTGACCTCCCTGTGACGATTATGGTACCCACCCAAATGGACGTCTGACCATCTACTAGCAGGGCATGTTTAGTCGATTATTCCCCCCTTCGACCACTTGTGACACATTTTTTACATGATATGTGGCAAGTGTGCCTGTTGTTGGCCAAATTCCTGCCAGTCCCACCGATCCCCACCTCCCCACTGGAGGCTTCCTTCTGCCCCTTTCGTTATTTCTACTCTTCTGGCCAGCATGACGCGGCCATGCCGCACAACAGGGCAACACCACCGCCATAAAAGGCGGTGAACTGACAGACGTTACTAAAGCCCTTTCCAGCATCCGCCAGCCCATGACCAGCTTTGGCCACACCGTTGGACAACGGGATGTTTCCCTTTCCAATGTTTTCCAACCCCTTTCCTATGAAGACGCCCCCTAGCGCTATTGCCAAGCCCGCGAATTATACTCCCATGCCGACAGATTCTTTTTAGGCAGGTTAGACAATCTGTCCAGAATCGCCAGATGTTCCTTGGCGGTTCGACATCGCCACCCCCCTCAGCCCCTGTCCACAGGGGGCTCACCCCCTGATGGGGGCTTCTGGCCTTGGTCGGTGTCTTCCACTCGTCTAGATCCCTGTAGCAAAGATTGCGACAATTTGTACAAAAATTGCCTGCAAAACCCCCATGCCGGGCCTGCCGGTTCCTACTGCAGATGCCGCAGCCACGTGTGGCTACTGATTCGCCCCCCCCCCCACCCACCCCCCTCCCTGCACTGCGGCTCCCACTTCACCCTCCCCTCTCCTCCGAGCGCCGCCTCCCTCCGCTTAGCGCTTGCACTCGCGCCCTCACCTTCACCCTCGCCCCCCCCTACCCCCTGAAGCCTCCCCCCGCCGGCGCCCACGGCCCGCACTCCCCCTCCATCACCCGGTGCCCCCGTTTCCTGCTCCTGGCTGCTGCATGTTGAAGGCTCCCTCCCCCTCCCGCTCCTTCCTCCGACACCTCGCTCCCCCTCTTTCCAGGCCGCTCTTCCTCCACCGTCCCCGTGCATCCAGTCCCTTCCTTCCTCTGGCGCCCCCCTGCCCCGATCCTGGCCCCTTTCCCCTCGCGCCGCCAGCGCGGGTGTCATCCTGTTGAGGCGTCTCCTAGTGATGCCTCGCCTGCAGCAGTGGCCTGCGGCGTCGAGCCGCCCTTTCTGAACAGTAGTGTTTTGCTGCTGACGGGTGGTGCTAGGGTGCAGAGCTCGGCGCTGTCGGGCGGATTGCTTTAGTTTTGCCTCTGTGTGTTTTCTGTTTTGTTGTTGGGTTCAGCTGTGTTGAGACACTAAGATTTCATGTGATGTATTAATAATTCAAGACAATGCGCTTGTGCAATGCATGATTGCATGTTGCTGCTACCAAGCATCTCTGCTTGTAGCGCTAGGTTATAAGCTGCCAGTCGTTGGCACTCTTGGAAGGTTGATTTGGAATCTAGTATGCATTCGTTGTGAAGAACAACACCACAGTCTTGCATTTCAATTACCTAACACGCTCAGGGAGTCACTCAGTCTACTCCTCTGTGCTGGAATCTGACTCGCATGGCGCACACTCGACATTTGTGGTTGGCGTTCTGTGGTTCCTGTGTTCGTGTCATTGGCTGGTGCCCTGTGGTGGTGCACCTTTAGTGCTTGTGAGTCGCGACAGGGGAGTCCCAGTCGATGTGTAAACACACATCGATTCTGAAACAAACAAGCAGCGCAGACAAAACAGCATAGCAAATCTGCATGTAGAAACGGCAGTGACAATTGTTACACTTCAAGGAACTCATCCTTTACAAACAGAATGCAGCACGTATCCCAGGCCATACCAGAGCAACACTAACGATAAGACTTCTGGAAGCGTGCGCGTGCTCCTCGGCCACCAAACCTGCACCAGGAGACGCTTTGAGACACGTGCGTCTGATCTTCGTCTGTGCCGCGGCCAGACATATGTGCTTTCGATGCATATGATTCGCTTCATTTGCACAGGCCTTTGCTTTCAGTGGTATCAGCAACAGCATGAACCAGACATCTAGGGCTATGAGTACATGGCTGCGCAAGCGTGATGCAGTAAGCAGCACAAACGCTGTATTGCAGAGTTTGTAATTTGTAATGTAGATCCACTCCACTTCGAATGAGGGAGCCATGTGCTGTATACATATTCTTCCGACAGAACGGATAGAATATACAATACACTCAAGTGTCACAACTTGTGCTGTTTCACAGCATAACCTTGACGAACTCGCAATGTTTCCCACAACTTCAGACACCACTGTGTACGCAGATCTGATCACATGAACAGAAGAATGAAACCGCACTTCTTGGGCTCGCAGCGGCGAGGGTCTGATACCAGAAGAGTTCTATCGTACTGAAGCAGAAGAGTCTTGATTTCCTGCTTGCTAGCCTCGTCAATGTCTGCAAGTAGATGAGTGTTGGGCAACAGCTCTCATCCAGCACAACTGATAAAGCAGTCGATGTGACACTCGGCGCATCCCAATTTTCATGTTCTAGGCACGCACATTTCTGGTAGAAGGCCACAAGGGCCTTTGCTAGTGCCTGCCTGATGGCATATGCCTGTGACACATGGCCTCCGCCTTTGACACGCACTCGGATGTCAAGCATGGAGTACTTGTCGCGACCCAGAAGCATTACAGGTTCGAACACTTTGTGCCTGAGCAGCTCCGTCTCCATTAGCTCAAGAGGACGCCCTGCAATGGTCTGTCCAACTCGACATAAAGCCAGGACAGCTGAAGTTGGTAGTAACAGCGACTCATTCCACATAGACACAATGTTGACACATGCACGCAGTCTCTGGCACTTGCACGCCTGTCAAAAGCATACCGTTCAGGCGCATCACGCCTTTCCCCCGCTTGGCATAAGCCACGGCCACTGCATTCTTCTGCACGCAATCAAAGATGTGTCAGTGCGTCCAGTGGTGCGTAGCGCAGACGTGATCGCGCGTATGCAGGCGCAGTTGAGAGAGCAATACCTTCCGCCCGAAGGTCTGGACCGACTGCACACACGAACTCCACGGTTAGTAAAAACCTATATTATTATTCTGTAGCACGTTCATGAGTTTCTCAGGGATCTGGTCACACCTGGATCGGCTCACTCGACATTGCTGCAGTGTGCTGCTCCTATCTCCGATCCCCGTGTAGCCTTGCTTAACAGGCTGAAAAGAACGCGTGACTGCGTTTGCTGTGATCTTAGCCAGGTCCGGATGGTCGTGCAGAACAGGTCGTGTATCCAGCATGCATCCAGCCGCCGCCACCTGCGCACAGTGGGGGCCTGTCAGGCAATCCACTAAGAGGGGGTCAGAAAAAGATGGTGTACTCTGACGCATGTCCAGCTCGGACCTGAGTAGCACGAATCAATGTGTCTTCGTTTTGCAGAGAACACGTGTGACTGCCTCAACAGGAATCAATGTGACTGCATATTTTTGCAGAGAGGAGAGCTGTAGTCGCATTTCTCACACCGGTTTGAACATTGACAAGCCACTGATATTTGATCGTTCTGCTACATCCGACTTGTGGGGAATGGTTCAAGACAAAGAGAACCATGTTACAAAAGATTTCAACCGCACCAAGGCAATAACAGCTTCAAGACCAATGTTGAAGGATGGTGTGTGCTTGCAAGGCATATCTGCTAGTACTTCGACTCATCTAGGAAAGCTACCAAGGCTTCGGGAGCTGCGTGAGGGCACATCACATGAAGCACCATCTGTTGCACAATTCCCGGGATCCCACATCTACACAGTATCTCACTTCTTGCGTCCCCGCTTGCTGGCCTTGCTTGCGACAGAGGCCTTCGGTAACTCAGCACTTCCTCTCTTCTTCCCCCGCCTCATGCACAGGCATGGCACCCCAATCAACAAGGCAGGCACAGCGAACACAGTGAACTGCACAAGAGTCTGAACGAACGACGCATCTATGCCTGACCCTGGCACATCTGCGCCCAGCGCATGCGTGTACATCTTTGCCAAGTCCCCCTCCAACGCCTGGCTCTGTGAAAGCACGAACGCCTTGACTTTATTCGCCTGCATGTGAATGACTGCTGTGTGGATGTAGGGCACCAAACCGCTATACAAGCACACCACATTGTTCACAGCGGGAACAAAGCATCACGGCGGGAATAGGGCGTACCTCATCACTGTTCCATAGAGCTATAACACGAGCGCGCAGTCCCAGGCTGTGACCATACAGAGTCTGCAGCGCTCCCTGTGCTTTGGCGACGTACACGCTGTAAGGTTCTTTGCTCAGCTCCTCCTGCACCTTCGCCCACGCGGCCTTCACCTTCTGGAGCACCTGAGTGGCAGTTGGCTCCACCATGACCCACACTTTCTGTGCATGAGGATGTGCTACAGCATGGGCCTTGGTGTAAGCGTCCTGTGCCGCACTCTTCGCAGTTGAGTATGCCCTGCCTGTCAGAATCTCCTGCATGGGTGCTTCAGTCAGATGAGCGCTGCTGGCGATGGTTTCATGTGCTGGAGGTAACAGAGGCTGCGGAGACAGGCCTCGGCTCTGAAGGATTTGCGAGCCAGGGAGTGATCTGAGATCTGAGAGCTCACTGTCATGATATATAGCGTCCGGGGGGGGGGGGGGGGGGGGGGG
>JAUMHD010021186.1:0-53950 GCA_032359135.1 Ulvella scutata | reverse complement strand
TATGATGTACCATTTCAGATGCGAGTGCCTGAGAGTACATTTGCACACTCGTTGCACAATGAGGGTTCAGCTCAGTCTGGAGCTTGCAACCGCCCCACACGGGGTACAAGACACAAGAAGGACGAGCTTTCAACTGCGTCGCATCACTAGCACTCCGTGTGTTGCACGTTACCGTGTATATCATTGAGCTGTGATAGAATGGCACCCCTTGCTTTGCAGTGGACAGCAACATTGTTTTTTACTGGCCCATGAATGGAGAAGAACTTGAGGTAGACGCAACATGCATGAACACCCACACAAAAACTTAGAAAAGTTAGATGTATGAGGGCCCTGGGGGCCAAAGAGTATTCGGGAACCTCGCCATACCCAGGAAGGGCCAACTAACACGAATGGCACAACATCACCATCACGAAAGTCCTCTTCAGCACACATCTCGTTGCGGTACGCAACAACCTGCAACATGCACGAGCGCTAATTCGCAGGAGGGGGGCTAAGCACGTAGGGGGGCAATGGACAGACCCCAGGCGAAGGGGCAGGCGAGGGCGAGCAACTTCCAAACGGCAGAAGCCGCGGCAGTCGCGAAGATCAAGGTGCTACTGAAGGAGGTCGTGAATATGGACAACGCTGCCAACGAGAGCATTCTTTTCTATGACGAACGAGAGATGTGCAATGCGTTCCTCGCAAGCACAGCCTCGGAGCAAGTCACCACAGCCACGATCGCCCTCGCGTACTTTGCCGAGGCTGCGAATGGTAGGTACGAACAGTGGCTGCTTTCAAACTCGCGGCCTGCTGGGGCGCGTAGAGTGGGTAGAGTCGATCGCTTGCTGCTGGAAGCTCTAGCGTCCGTTGACGCGTGCCTGGAGATCAGTCGTACGTGTGCGTTTGCACGCCTGGAGGCCGAGGGGGTTCATGAAGGGGGGTCACCTCCTGAGGAGCGCGCGGCAGTCATGAGGGTATATTTCTTGATGCGGGAGGCAAAGTTTTTGAACAGATTGTGCAACAGTGAGCTGATGTCAGGTGAAGAGGTTGACGAACTAGATGCCTTGGTGAGGCATCTTGAGGTGGGGACCCCATCTGAATAACAAATATTGCACAACAAATGGTGAACAACAAACAGAAAACAGCAGATTCTGAATCTGATTCTCACAGTCGAGTTTTGCCCCCTTTGGTTGCTGTGCTTGTGTCATTGGTGATGCATTAATGTTGTGCGATAGTGTGCGTAGTTTTGCTGTACCATGTGCCGGATGTCTCTTTGTAGTTCTTCAGATTGATTGTTGAGGAGATTTTCAGTCGTATTCCTGGTTGTAGCGTTGGGAGGGGAGGAGGGGGGTGGAACATAGCCAGTCTACTTGTTCGACCACTGGACCCACTGGAAATCTGAGCTCAGGGCGGGAGCACTCCCTTGGTGCCTGAGACATTGCAGAACTTAATCGAACTATTAGAGGCATGCTGTGGGAGTTTTAGTCTTGCAGTTCAGTTCTTCAGAATGGAGTTTGTGCAGAACGAGGAAACCCTCTCCGCCTCAACCATCGTTAAGTCGGCAATAAGCGACTACGTAATAGCACGCTCCGAGGAGTGGCTGAGAAGGACCGGGGGCGAGTCCGATATGGCGGACACGTGGCTCGACAGAATCGACACCGCGACCGAGCGTGCATCAGCGGCCATAGACGCCCTTCTCGCAGTCGGTAGAGGCCACCCTGCAAGAAATGACGGCGTCACCGCAGTTCCTGCACACTGGACAGGGCCAATAACGCCAGAAGCTGGCAGGGTGCCTAAGCCACGCGGTCGAGGCGCAACTGCGGGCCGCGGAAAAGCAGCACCAGTTCAGACCATGCCGGTACCTGTGGAGGATCCTGAAGGCGACCCAGCGTCTGAATCAGTACCTGAACCAATACCTGGTGATGATCCATGGGCTGAGCGCTACAAGTTGGTGTTTGGTATCGTGGTTGGTGTTGCAATAGTCGCGGCACCTGTGGTGCTGCCGTTGGTGCTGAGGCGGCGCGGTTCCAACAAGATGTGATATCGATATCGCTGTGCTGAGGACGAACGTGAAGACTGCTCTCTCGCGTGTTTAGCCCTGGATAGGCTGCGGATGAGAGTTGGAATTCTCTTGCGCAGCCCGTTCGCTCAAGCTTGAGCTAAAGTCCAGGGCATTGTTGGAAGCTTAAGCTCCTGCGGAGGAATATGAGGCCTGTGCCAGAGATGCGTACACAAGATATTCACTCATCGGCGTCGCTCGATCTTGAAGCTTGCTCAAGTACCCACGACAATGATCGGCTGCTGTTAACGTTAACGTTCCGATCTATTTAGGGAACTCGAGCGAGCCCAGCTAAATGCACCGACTGCTGGCTTGGAGCCAACGAAACTGCTGGACGTCATGCCGTGGATTCTTTCGAGCTCTGCTGTGCGGAGACAGCGGACTCGGAAGATCTCGCATTGACTATGCAGGGCATCAAGACTGCGTGTACGAGTGTTGGGGCAGATGACCTGTGCATGCATGCGAACGATGGCGCAGGGTATATACACAGCGAAGCAGAGCATTAAGGCCAGTGCTGGGCAGAGCGACGGCTTTATTTCCTGAAGGGCTGTGAACGCTGTGCAGGTGTATGTCAGGCTCGGTTGAGAGAACTATCAGACAGTGGCTAGCCGGGTGTAGAGTCGTGTAAATTGATATAGATATCGTACTGTATTCCAGTCAAAGATCGTTATGGTGACATCAACAGTGGGGCTGCGCTCAAGCACAAGTGCATTGGCGTACGCGTAGATCATTCAAAACCTATCTACGCATAGATCATTTGAAACCACGCAACATCGCAGAAACCAGGACTAGCTACGGCGCAACACTTTTAAGTAAAATACTGCAAAGCATAAAACGCACCAAGGCAGAACAAACCACGCGGCCTGCCGCAGCAACCACGACATCGTTTACATGTGCGCCACCGGCGTGCATGCCCGGGTTGCCGGTAAGCCCCTCCTGCCGGGCCTGCCGGTTCCTACTGCTGATGCTGCAGCCATTTGCGGCTACTGGTCGCCCCCATGCGGCGCCCCTGCCCACGCCGCGGCCCCTTCCTCCTCCCTCCCCCCCCCTCTTCCAACTGCCACATCCGTCCTCGTTGCGCTCCCGCACGGCGCCCCCGCCCACCCACCCTGGCAGCCCCTCGGCCTCCAGACCCCACAGCCGGCACCCACGGCTAACACACCCCTCCATATCCCACCCCACCCCCCCCCCCCCCTCCCACATGCCCCTGGCTACAGCATGTTGCGGGCCCCTCCCCGCCGCCCCTCTCCCCGCTCCTGCCGGCCCCTCCTTCCTCCGGCCTCTCCTTCCTCCGGCGCCTCACTCCCCCTCGGCCGCTCTCCGACCACCGGCGCCCCCTACTTCCCAGCCCCGGCCTCCCTCCGCCAGACCCCTCACCGGCTCCTGGCTCCATGTCCCTTCCCCTCCCGCCTCCTGTGGCCACCCTGCAGCCGCCAGGCTCCCTGCTGTGGTCTGTCCTGATGATACCTGGCGAGCGCCGCCCCTGGTGGCGCCACGCCGGCGGCCCTGCCCCGCGGCCTTGGGCCGTTCGTGTTTTGCAGTCTTGTTCCCCCGCCTTGCTGCTGACGTGTTGTATTTGTGTGTAAACTAAGGCGCTGTCTCCGGCGGGTTCCTTGCTTGGTTGTGGCGTAGGTGTGTTTGTGTTGGTGTTGCAAAGGTTGATTTACAGTCATTCATAGGCGTTACATGGTTGCTGGTTACGGTGCTTGCGTGGTTGACTAGCTTCATATGCTCGCTTTTGGTGCACCTTTCAGGCTCGTGAGCCGCGCCCTTGTCGATATGAACACAGAACAAACCACACAGCCAGCTACAGAGACACCAGAGACAGCGCCGAAATGACAGCGCCAACAAAAACACCTACACACAAGCACCACACGTCAGCAGCACACCATGGAAACAACACAGCGCAGAGCAGACGGCCCGATGCCGCGGGCCATTGCTGCCGGCGATGCACCAGCAGGTGCGGCCCCTGTCAGGTCAAACTTTCACAGAGCAGAGCAGGAGGACACCCCAGGACGACACCCGGGCGGCCGCGGGTCGGCCGGAGGAGTGATCGGAAGTGGGAAGGAGCCAGGAGCGGGGGGGGGGCACCGGAGGGAGGGGGGTGGAGGCATGGGGCGCTGCGGTAGGACGAGGGGGAACAAGGGGGGGTGGGGGGGGCGCCGGAGGATGGAGTAGGCAGCAGGAGGGGCCCATCAATACGCATGAAGGAGCAGGAGAAGGGGACGCTTCAGGATGGTTGGGGGGGCGGGCTGGGAGGTCGAGGCGCTTGAGGGGGCAGGGGCAGGTGCGGTATGGAGCCTTGCAGAGCGAGAGCGCTAAGTGGACGGAGGCACCGTTCAGAGGAGGGCGGAGTGGCAGCTGCATTGCGGCGGGGGCTAGTCTGGTAGTAGCACGAGGCGTTGCACGTTGCGGCTCGGCGCATAAGTATACTCTGTGTTCACACATTGCCTCTGGAAACAGACGGCAGTTTGAAGTGCTATAGTTTTAGTCATCATCAGTCTGTGTTAAAAGTTGTCTCCTGATCGTCGGTTACAAGGACGCCGACGCTGTAACGCGACCTCATGCTGCGCTACCGTGCGCTGCCGGCCACCACCTCTCCTCCCCTTCGCAGATGCTGGCAGCCTACCACGTCTCCTCCACCCCCCCCCCCCTGACCCCTACACCTCTCCCTCCCACCAGGCACCGCTGAAACTGCACCGCTGACACTGCACCACCAGGAACCACTCCAGAAAGTCTGCACCACGGAGCCACAGCACGCTTTCAAACACTGCAACACTGCAACACTGCCAACCGCACAACATGCAACACTCTCAAGATGACCTCAGCCTTTGTTCTGCGCATCGCCTTCAGCAGCTCGCTCCGTGGGCGCCTGAGCGCTTACAAGAGGTGCCGAGGAAGGTTGCCTGGCTGCAGCTAGAGAAGCTACAGAGGGACGCGAACTTGGTTGTTGCGCAGGTGGCTTTGGCGGCACCTTGTACAGAATCGATGTCTGGCCTTTCGGCTGCAGCAGCGGCCCTCCGTTCCCTGGGGACGCAGTTGATGTGAAGAAGGTTTTCCAGCCCAGCCACGGGAAGAAGCCCCCACAGTCTGCACACTTCAGGAGGGCTGTGCCTCTGGTGTTCTTGACCAGGCCGATTCCGTTACATGTCTCGCATCTGCATGCATGCATTGCTGTATTGCCACGAACCCCTTGAAACAAGGTGGGGAAGAAGCTGTATAAGGGAGCCTCGGGAGTTCAATGGTACTGAGGGGCCCTGAGTTTTGATTTTTTTAGCTGACATCAGCCACTGAACTGAGATGAAAGTACATGGGGACGGAATGCAGAACATTGGAACGTAGGAGCGAGTCCACCATATAAGGGGTGCGGACTTGTCCGTGTCTACAGTGAAGGTGTAAAGTTACAGGCAACTCCATTGAATGGCTCACGTGTGGACCTTTAGTTGACTCTTGCTTGCATATATATATGCAAGTTAGTTTCTATAGCTGCTCGACGTTCTGTGGCTATCTCTACATAGGACCATATCAGGTTCACGATGCACTTACACTCTGTAAACCGATTCCTGGGCACCGATGTCTATGCAGGGAGGACTGCGACAGGGACTTCGTACCACAGTCACAAGCATACTTTATGGTACAGAGGCGAGGTAGGAGCATACCTTTGTTGTATGAGAATACGTTTGCCGAACTCGTAAGCTCCAATTACGAAGGGAAATGTAGCAACCGCTGAACCGACGTATATCTGCCAGGTCATCTCCATGGGACTGGGAACATACTTCTCCGGCAATGCTGCCGCAGCAGAGTTATCATCTGATACCGAGAACATAATTGTGGGGAGAGATGCGATGGGAAGTGCAGCCGGCATGGCGTTGAGAAGCGATGGGGCTGCATCTGCTGCGAAACGCAGTGTAGGTAGCGATTGGCTGAATCCCTTTGGACGCACCACAATATCGCCACCGCCTAGCGAACTGCACACTGGTGGCGCTACTCTGAAGCGCTCCTGCAACCTCCTACCCACCTGGATAGTCTGTGCCTGGCCATCGTGCAAGGCCCCGTCACTGTCTACATGCGAGGACGCGGGCAACTGAGGCATACACGAGTGCTTGAAACGCAGCATAGGCACGCGATCAATACTCTTCGTCGGAGTCGGCCTTACGGTGTCAGGCGCGAGGGTTGTAGCTACCGTCGGTGATGGCAGTGCTGCAGAACCACAGAACAACAGAACAGCTGCCACGGCTGCCTCTGCGCCACGACGCTGTGAAAACTGCGCTGCTAAACTGCAAGCCTTGATGCACGCATCATGTTTTCTACGCTGTGTACACGCAGCTTGAGTGCTTCTGGTCACATCGGTCGACTGAGTGGTGCATCTCTACATCGCACGAAGACCCGGTTAACACCACTTAAGCTCCGTCCAGGATGGAAAGATTCACAAGCATCTCTTTTGTCACGATACAGCGTGGGGAGACGAATCGTGCCTGAACAGCAAGCCTCGTTGACAGCTTTGAAGCTGTGTAGGATTGGGAGGATTGTGTCCGATTGCAGCCTCTCATGTCTCACCGGGGAAGCCAAGGAGTATACGACACGCAGAGACTATACACGTTGCAAAGGAAGCGGTGATCACCTCCGAGCGCGTTTACGCCGGTCTGTGGACTTGTTGCAGATGGATTGCGAAGTGGTGTCCAGCCCGGATAGCACAGCTCGCCCTCAGCAAGACAAAGTTTATGCAAGAATCGTGTAGCTTGTGGACGTGGTGACCATCAGTGAGTATATAACGCCATCTCGGCAGTGCTCGCTGGCAAGTGCTGAGAGCTGAATCAGCATGTTCTGTGTCTGGAAGTGCGACCACTTGGTGGAACGGGTTGTAGCACGATGTGACGAAGCAGAAGCTCTTGAAGACCCAGAGCATGCACCAAAGTAAATCAATAGGTCTCAAGTCACAGGCCGCTTTGTCAATCGCCTGCTCACATTGTTGATCTCGTGTCACAATCTGAGTCCAGCATATCTCTTGCCCCAATTGCGTTGTTTGAAAGTGACCCAGTTTAGCAGATATGCCCCCAGCAACATCTAGAATGTTTACTACACGGGCTGCTCAACCGTCGCGAACGTTCCTGCGCCCCCCTGGGAGGCGTTTGGCAGCCGTCTCCCCTGACACTGAACTGAAGAGCAGTGCACTGCGCGCAGAGCCAGAGCTTGACGTAGTCGCGCCCTCCCTCGATTCCACAGCCTCGGCTGAGATTGTTTCACCAGCGCCAGGTAATCCCTGGCGGCCCCTTGTGCTACGCGAATGTTTGTGAGGCGGCTCCTGTATTGACACGCACTGCTTCCCATGCAGGAGAGGCCGAGGCTGTCGCGTCTCCATCAACAGAGATTGCCAGTGAAACTGTTTCCGATTTGTCTGCGGCAACGTCTGCGCAGGTAGCACCAGCTGAGGATGCACAAAGCTCCGAGACTCCCAGCGAAGACTCTCCAGCACAACCGGCAGCAGTAGGCGCAGACGACACGGCGTTTGTAGAGCCTCCAGCGCCAGAAGAGCCTCCTGTTGAGTATATCAACGTCGAGGATTTCCCGCATAAAGTTGGCGACGTTGTCACTGGACGTGTGCTCTTTAGCAACGCACGGGGCGCGCGTGTGGCTATACACGGGGTGAAGGGCGTACTTGGGTGCGTTGTCAGTGTTTTAGTGCCGCTGTTCGTCCAGCTTAGTGAGTGATAGCTGTGTTCAAAGTGCTGTTCCTGTTTTGTTGTGTCCTGTTGCGTAGAGCCCTAACCGTGTCTCCGTCACCATAGTCCACCAGCCTGCTCACTTGACTGTTAGTTTCAATGGGTTCTGTGTTCCTGTGGAGCTCTGCCGGATCCTGCTCGCATCTCTTCGCTGCAGCAGACGGCGCACATGTGCAGGTACCTCCCCAAGAATCGTGGCCCCTTCCACCTGCGCAGCTCCAAGTCATTGAATACGTACAGTGATGGTATGGCACAGGTCATTCCACAGGGCACAACCCGCCGTTTCAAGGTGGGATTCGTACTGACTCGTTCACTTCTTCGGGCTGCCAACAGGGCGCTCTGCTCAGTTAGTAACAGCGTGCCTCTTTCGTGCAGATTCTTGCCCTTCCTCCTGACATGGCGAAGGGTGGAAAGGGTCCTCTGCTCGTCTGTGACGACATCGACTTTGAGCTCATCTGGAAGCGGATTAACAGCATCAAGGATCTCAACAGCACGATGCGTGAAACCATCCGCTGCACTGTCACAGGAGCAGTTGAGCGAGGTCTTCTAGTCAACCTATTCGGAGTCAGGGGATTCGTTCCAGTCAGCCATGTCACCAAAAAGGCAGGCCAGGAGTGGCTTGCAAAGGAGGACCTCCAGGTGTGGCTTAGGCTGTTGTCTGTGGTGTTAAATCGCCTACATTTTTCGTAACTTTTGTGTTTCAGCGTCTCAATGGTGCTTTGTTGGTGCATGTGGCTATCTTTCTGCGATGCGCAACTCATCTGTTGCATGTAGAGCAACGTGAATCACCTAACATAAGAACAAGATGTGTGATAGCGTTGGGCTGTCGCTTTTAAGTATGGATACACACCTTGTCTGTAGCTGTATGGCACATCTGCGCTACCGTGCCAATCCGCTACCTGATACCCATGTAGCTGTGCACAGGCTTATCAATCATACTCCTTAGTAGGAATTGAATGTTTCTAGAAACATCGCCACTGTGATCACCAGTCACAGCGCTACCCAGCCACAGGCAACTGTGTGCATTGACCTTGCAACCACCTTGATGCAGCAACAGAAAGCTGTGTTGCAGACCTTCATCGGCCAGGACATTGACATATCATTGATGGTGCTGGATCCGGAGAAGCGCACCTTCACTGCTTCAATGAATAACGCTGCAAGTGACAAAATCCTCAGGCAGCTTCGCATAGGTTCACTCGTGTGGGGCACAGCTCGTCGACTGACACCTTACGGAGCGTTCATCTCCCTGGACAACACCTATGAGAGCGCGCTGCTGCATATCACCAACGTTTCGTGGAATCGAGTTCCTTCAATGGACGCGGTGCGATTCTATTGTCCAGTCTCTACACATTGCAAGCACCCCCCCGGGGGAGGCACCCTCAGGGGGTTGCGCCTTCTCTCCAGGATTCAAAATTGCGCAGTCACGAGGTACAAGCCTGTACACGGATTATGCTGCTTTGTGTTTGTGCAGCTGGTCATGTTGCATCACAGCTTGACTTGTGTGCGAGGCAGTGCAGCCCGACATGTGCTTATGCTCAGAATGTTGCGTGTTTCGGTAGCGATGCACCTGCAGTGCTCGAACACAATGACTCCTTTCGCTCACACTTATCAACGGCAGCATATTGACAGGTCGGCAAGAACAAGCATGTTTTGTACTGATCTTGATCCAAGAACAACCTTGCACCAAACCGCAGTGCAGAGGCCACGACTGGCTGCACTGCGTACGCGCACACATTCAAAGGACCCGACCAGATGCAAAGGGCTGTGGTGCTGTCAAATGAGTGTTCTGGTGTGGCTACAGGTGTTCAGCGAAGGGGACAGAGTGAGGTCGGTGGTCATCGGCATGGACGAAGGATTCTCCAGGATCAGCGTGTCTACAAGGGACCTCGAGGAGACAGAGGGCGACATGCTCTCAAACCCTCAGACAGTCTACGACAATGCAGAGCGTGGCGTGAAGCGATTCTTGGAGCATGTCAAGAAGTGGGAGTCAGAGCAGGCCGATGGCGGTGAGGGGGAGGGGCAGTAGGCGCCACTTGATGGCGGTGAGGGGGACGGGCAGTAGGAGCCACCTGAACTTCCCCTTTAGCCTTTCTTTTCTCTTTCGTAAACGAAACATGGAAGGGGTGAGTGATGTCGGTCGGTTGTGACGCTATCGGCGTGAGACTGGATGAGGCCAGTGCGTAGCAGGGGCCTTGAGCTGATGCTGTATTCCTGATCCGATAAGCGTTGAAAGGCGGGGACACACTGGGGGCTGCGTGCTGGCCCTGTGCGCGTGATACGCACTGAGGGAATCGTTGTGTTGTGCCAGGTTGTCGGTGTCACTGCATGCATACCTTTTCATGCATGGATCATGTGGGAGCCCTTGGGTGTTGTTGGAGGCTGGAGGAGGAGGATGAGAGGCCAAGCTGTGTTCCAGTGGGGCTGGGCGGCAGTGTGATGCATGGAGTCTATGCATGGTCGCTGCCAGCTGCCGCTGCTGCGGTCAACATGCGCAGCGTGCATGCACAGGGTGTGGCCTTGGGGGCTGCGCCGCCGCAGTCTGAGAGATGACTGCAGATACCGTACTTGTAGGCAGACTCCGTCTGCAACACTGCCAATATGCATGCCATGCAAGCATGCAGCGTGAAGGGCGGACCTCTGGTGTCTTCTGAACGTAGCATGCATGGGGGTTTCTGCATCATGCACATGACGTGAAACCAGTCTATGGCAGCTTATATGTCATACATGTTGTTTTCTTTGGTTTGCGCCAACCAACGCGTACATGTTTGTGAATGTTCCAGGATGTTCTGTCGGTGTCTGTTGCAGATCAGATCTTCGCAGTGTTGAAAGTGAAAGAATCTGTGTTTAATGTGTAGTCTAGCAGTGTCAGAGAGTATGTGTGGCTGAGGGGGCGCACTTGGCGGTCCAGACAAGTTGGGGTGCAGCAGCTGCACTCTGCTCCATGATGATTTGGTTTGCACGTGCATTGAGTACCTGGTGGTCACATCACAAACATGAGGTGATGGATTGGTTTCTTGTCTCCCGTTGTAACTCCGCTGATGCACTAGCTTGTAACTCTGAATTGCACCTTTGAGGGGCCCTAGGCGCCCTTCTAATTTTTCGGAGTGCATGCATGTCGGGCTCACCAGCATGGGAAACTTCTCTTACTCACCATGTACCTGGTGAGTGTGGGTCCATGAGAATGCCACACCAGCCTAGGGGAGTGGCTGGCAGCTCAATCGAGCACGCCAGGCCTGTTTTTGCAGGTGCATGAACTGCACCGTGATGTGGTTTGCAAAACCTGTGGTTTCCAGCTCAGGCTTGCAGCCGACAGGGAGAAACAGCTGTTACAGATGAAATGCCTGTGCGCAGCACATACCCGCTGGTATCAGAAAGGCTATCAAGGCTCGAACTGTTGCAAAACGCACAAGATGTGCCACCCTCACCCACCACCCCCCAAACTCAACACCAGAACACTAACTTGGCAATACAGACGGAATTTCACCGTGTCAGATAAAAATCGAACAGCGTGTTCATCAGTCCGTATTATTCACAGACTGTTTGATATATGCATGCAATGTACACACAGTCCTTGCAACGTTCTCTTTGCGCACACATCAGTGCAAGAGCATTGTGTGGTGCTGTGTGTCTGCCTATCTAGCGATGAAAATGTTCCTCTGATACCCACGGCACCATTGTACCAAGCTGCCATGCTAGCCATACGAATTAAACTGAAGAATAAGAGCAGCTTGATCACACAGGCAACCGTGTAACAGAACACGGTCTTCTACCGTCATCTGTACATTGGGTGCACCACTAGTTCATGGCGTCAGAACGGAGAATGGGTGGACATAGAGCCTGCAGTTGCGACATGGATGAGCTGCTGTGCAAGATTGTTGCTTGGATCGATAGCAGTTATGGTCCTTGCAAGTGCTGTCGCACTGTCTGCATCCCCAATCTGCACATTATTTCACGCGTTGGTACGATAACAAGCAAACAGTGAAACAAGGATGGTGCCTAGAAATTAGTCGTTGCGAATGTGATATGTAGGGATACGGCAACTTTGCCCTTCTGCTGCCTCTGACTTAAAGTTTGAACAGATTAGTGCAGTGTGTATTAAACTTCGGAAGACAATTGTTAAACTTCGGAAGACAATTGTCAACATCAGGGAAGGTGAATCGGTGCACCTGGATAAGTAGTTTTAAGAGCTCTTCGCAGAGCAAGGGGTGATGTGTGTGCAGCTGAAGGCCGTGTTCAAAAGCCAGCCTGGCTACAGCTGGCTCCCTTGCAGTAACCGCAGCGCGACCAAACCTGAGCCACAGCTGAACATCCGACGCGTCGAGGTTCAAGGCATCAGCATAGAGGGCCAGTGGCTTCCGTAGATCACAAGGCCTGTCTTGTGAAACAGCCTGCTCCACATATGCCACCTCCACATCTGCAAGGTGCTTCAGCACAACATACAACAACCTTTCTGCTTGAGGCGGGTTGCTATTGGTTTTTCCCTTGGCTGTGGGGTGCTTCTTTGCCTGCATTCGTATTGTTGGTTCAGCCCAAGTTTGAGATGCAACATCTTCACACGTCAGAGCACAAGTAGAGAATTTCAAGCACCTGGTGCACAATCGGGTGCTCTAGTAGCTCATAGAGCGTTTCTCGAGCATCTAGAGGACTGTCTCCGTTCAAAATCTTCAGGCTTGCCTCATACTTGCGGATCTGCACATGTCAACCATTCAAACATCTGAAACTTTGCGCCCGAGAACAAACCGCTGCTGCGAATTGACAGAAGCAGGTAAAGCCTGCAGTACACGAACCAGCTCCGACATCTGCGCCTCACGAGTGTGCGGGGCATCATCCTTGTCCTGCAAACAAAACAGAAAATATGATATTAAGAGTGTTGGTCCTAAGTAAGCTGCAGGGAGCGGGCTGTTGACATACCGGTTGCTCCTCATTAATCGCGCGTGTGGCCGCCAAACGTACCATCTTCCCCTAAGCTTTGCGTCAGCACCAAATACGTTACGTAAGCTTCCTGTCCGCACTCTGAGCAGGGCCCTTCAGCGCCCTGCTCTTGTGCCCTTCAGACAAGACAATGAACGCCAGTCAACTCGTACGTCTGCTGACGGCAGCTTATGCTTGACAACCAATGCTTGTGATCCCGACACCAATCGGTAAATCTCAAGGGCTCCAATTAAAGCTTTGCCCTTCGCGAAGCGATGCTCGAAGCTGCGAGCGTCCATTCTCTGGAGCGCGCTCCACCGTGTTCCACATGATGCATGCAAACGAATTGTTCAAAACACAGAAACGAAGCAGGAAATAACATGAATGCTCATAGAGTAGCATGTAGACTGGCGAACGTGGTCCGCAACGCATTCAACGCTGTGGGAAATGATCGTCATGATGACGAGGAGACTAACAACACATGACGCGGACGGAAAGTGGAACCAACTGAGAGTTGATGCTGACAGCGTTGTCTCTGCTTTTTTTTGTTTCTCCTCTGATGTTTGGTTCAGATGCGAACATGTTGACATGTGACAATGATGAACATGTGACAATTAGCATCTGCTGCCCTTTTTTGGACCTACTCACCGCGCACCCCAAGCTAGCCGGGGACGCGCGCCCCCCCCCTCCCCCCTCTATCAACTCCGGCAAGCCAGTGTGCACAAGCCCAACTTCAGGCGCCCCCAGGCCCCCCCAATCAGCCGGCACAGCCCACCCCCGCTTCCACGTCTCCTCTAGCGCCCCCTGCAGATGTTACGCCATGTGCCACCGCATCCATTCACCAGCCCCATACACACTGCCGGAGCCCCTTCCAACCACACGCCAACAAGCCATTTCGTCACCCCTGGGCCACCCACCCAGCAGCCAGAAGTTAGCCCCGGATGGTGCATTTCAACCGCGCCACAATGGTCTTGGGATTGACCTTCAACTCAGCCGCGGGCCCGTGAGTGATTTACCACGGGGTCCCGGGTTCGAACCCCGGTGCGGTTAGATACTATGTTACAGAAAGGGCTTATGTGCTTCTCGTCTTCTCTTTGAGCTTCTGAGCCGGGTGCGTAAAGGGTCTCTGGTGGTTTCCCTTCAATGAATTGCATGAATTCCGCCACTGTGGCAGCTCAAACTGACTATGGCATAGTCCCCGAATAACTATATGTTTATTTTCAACCCATCAGTTTGTGTTCAAGCCCCAGCTGCCTGCAGCTGCAGCACCTGGCATAGCACACTGCGGCGGTGAAAGTCTCACATTCCCCACCCCACCCAGGGCAGCTGATCAGGCCCAGCCAGCGGCTTTGACCCATGTGGAAACAGTGACGGACACATCAGGGCACATTGATTGCGCTGAGGGGGCCACCACCTGCTGCCCCCCAGAGCTGCGTCTGGCCCCCAACCCCCAGCCCCCAGCCCCAGCATTAGCGCCCCTCAGGTGCAACTAGCTACACGTAGCCATCACCAGGGAGGTGCACTCGACCGCCTATGGCCCGGCAAATCACCCGGCCTCGCTTGGTGGACGTATGAGCACATCATCAACGCTACCAAACAGATGTTGCAGTTCATCGGCGGCTTGCTTGCTAGCCGCCTTCCGGTGATCCCAAAGCCAGTAAACAGCGGCGGCTTGCCCCTCCATAGCCCACCGGTCCCATCGCCTGCCCGCAGCAATAGTTCTTGCAATTACAGCAAATCTGGAATTGCAAGAACGCATTAAACGGCATGTCGTGTACCTCCATCTCCAACGCAGTCCATGAACAAGCACGAACTTCAAGACAGAGTCGTGGAACCACGACTCTGTCCTGATATTCAGACGTCGTCCAGAAAATGCAATGTCATTCTTCGTGGGCGTCCGTTGGTGCCCTGCTCCCCGCAACTACCAGTGAAGACTACAAATTTTGAAGACTACAAACATTAACAAACTGTAACACCAGCGTTTCTATAGTATATGTTCTATACTAGACTTTTAAGTACCGCTATGCTGGTTGTTGTATTAATGGTACTGTCAGCAACCCAAAACAGATTCTAGTGCCGAATCCTACTGCCTGAAAGCAGCTGAATCTGCAGTACCCACGCTGCCCGCCTTGGAGTGCCTGGCGTCCAGGCACATAAGAACGCTGTTTCAGTATCGTCTGTGTCACTACTTTGTGCAGACATGTCGATTTGAGATCTTGTCATAAGTGACTGCCAACAAAATTGCGTCAACCATGTAGCCTGGCCCCTGACATTTGGGTTTCAAGGCAGATGCAGTGTTGGGGTCTTTCCCATGCTTCAGACTGAAGCAGCTCTGTTGCATAGCTATATGGCGCACCTATGTGCTGCATGCATGACCGCCATGTAACACATGCATGAAGAGTCTACAGAGAGCACTGTGTACAATTGCATCCACATTGCAACGTAGCCGCCTGTGTTGTCTGGCTCAGGGCCAGCGGAATTGCTCTAGCAGCACTGCTGGACCCATCTCAAGCTGAGGCGGCCACAGATTTTCCCCTGTTGAGTGTTGTGTTTGTTCCTGATGCGAGCTGCGACGCCAGGTCGGAGTTCATTCTTAGAAGTGGATTGAAGAAGAAGTGGGGTGTTGAAGAAGCGGATTATTGAACGCCGTGATTGCTAGTTCTTTGTTTGAGATGGCTGGAGTGAGTGCGAAAAGTACTGCATTTGAATTGGTTTTGAATTTGAAAGTCTTAAATTTATCCTGTGCAAGTTATGCATGGCTGTTTCTGAACTAGATAGTGTACGCAGTACTACATGTGACTCAACAGGTACTGCTGTTACAAGCTGCTAGAGCCTGCCGAACCATTTTGGCACGGCATTCGTAACAGACTGTGACAGCAGTCTCCCAGCGCGTGGCTGTGACGGTAGCAAGGGATTCGTCAGGCGGTGAAACACTCTGTCAGAAACGAACAAATTGAAAATATACAGTGTTGAGTCTGGCCTTTTGGGTATTGGCGCATTGACTGCGTCTTCAGCTTATACACCCCCAGACAACAGCAAGTGGCGAATGCAGACAGCTTACAGTGTAAGGAAGAGAATAATAATGAAGTGCACTAGACAGCTCCATGCTAACACAACCCTACCAAGCAGTGCTTGCGCAGGTTGAAAGAATCACTTCTTCTTACCAAACAAATTTCTAATGTCTGATGCTTGCACTGCAGCCTTCTGGTGCTTGCTGGTTGGTTTCTTCTTCTTGGCAGCCTTTGGTTCCTCTGAGACTTCCGTGCCATCTTCCTGTGGCTCGGGCTTGGCCCTCTTTGATGGCACCTGCTGCTTGACAGCTGCCTTTTTCGCAGCACCCAGTTTATGCGCTTCCTGCACACGACTGTATGTCTCAAAATCGATTCAGTTTCATTGGTGGTGTCCCCACCTCGCCACCTAAGTTGCATCCTGGACACAGGAACGACTAGCACGAGTCAAGAACATTCTGTTCATCAGCACACTTGACACTACTAAGTAGGAAAGTGGTGTGAAACAAGCACCCGGTTTCGCATGGAGCAGAAAACAATAGGCAGCAAAACGAACTAAGAGAGAACCACACCACTGTTATTTCCTCTCCCTTGTCATTGATGTACTGCCAGACAGCTTTGCTGCCAAGAAATGCAATCTCAGCATCTGGATGCGGGGGAGCACCATACTCTGGGTGAATGCCTGCTACGTCTTCGGCACCAGGCTCTGCAGCCTTCCCTGAATCAGACGCCTTTGCGTCTAGACTGGATCCTGGTTCTAACTTGATGGCATCTACATCCTTCATGTCCGAGTCAGCCCCAGCAGGCTCACCCGCAGCAGTGACAGAGGCACTCTTCTTGGACGCTGTGGAAGCTTGTGGTTTGCTCGCTACCTTCAACGGTTGTGCGACAGGCTCTGCACAATGATGCATGTGTGAGCAGGATGCATGCTAGGAACTTGAATTTCTTATCAGGTACAACGCCATCCCAACGTTAACCGAACCCAGGCATTTTGTCGATACTGAACCAAAGAGAGAAAGACTTTTGCGATTTATTCATCTACATCTTTAAGAGATCATTATGACGTGGTCTTGCCGGTTCGTGTTTTTGGGGAGATTTCAATGCCAGCTGCGGTGACGTGTACATGCATGCCAGCAGAAATTGCACCTCTGCCATGTTTGTCTCCTGCCCGGAGGCTACAGTCTACGATATCGCAATCTACATACAATTGTGAGTTACATCAGCTTGATGGTAGCCTCCATGCAGGCGGCAAACAGAATGTGCGCGTTCGTGTGCATAAGTGAATGCTGGGGTTGCATTATACCGTTAGGCCTCCATGCACCAACACAAAGATCTGCGCATATCATTGCACCAATCTCCAGATCTTTTTGGGGACAAGTCAGCTCAAACATCCCTCATATAGCTATCTGTTAGCAAGCAAAACTGAGTGTGCAGCAGACGCAACGCACGAGAACGCGTACTTGATTCTTTCTTCTCCTGATTGGCAGCTGGTGCAAAGTCGTCATCATCCGAGTCTTCCAACACGAGCTTTTGTCTGGCCTTGGCTGCAGGCTTCTTGGTTGGCAGTGGTGAAATATTGTCCTCCTCATCGTCCTCCTCGTCATCTAGAACCTGCACCATTGGTCCTCCCTTATTGCATCACCGAATTCATCTGTATCACGAGATACAGAAACCACTGCACCGCCACATTGAAATACTTACATTCCCAGTGAAGAGATGCCAAAAAATGCAGGCTAACATGACGTAGGTATACATGATAAATGGTGCACGCCACGGATGCAGAAGCGCAGCATCTTGTGCATCATCTCTCCTTCACATTCTGGAAGTTCAACCACGCTTCTAGAACTAGGCACCGTGCAAAAATATTAAGCATCTACCTTGCATGCTGCCCAACTTGATGTGGCGGTGTGTTAGCTACCACCTTCTGACAACTGAGCAGGGTCTGTAGCAGCAACTGGGATTTCCACCTAAGGGGCTGGCAAGTCCCAGCATTTGCACTGCAGCAGCAACATCTGACTCCCAGAAACAGGTGCACAATGAAACACATGATGCATACCTGTTGCGACCCTGTCTTCTTGTCATTGCTGTTTTGTGCAGGTGTTGACTCTTGGGCGGAATCTGGACCTGCCATGGGCTCGTCCTGTGGTGCCTCGACGGCTGTTTTCGCTGCACCAGCGCTGCTGCTAGCTGATGCGTTGCCAGGCTTCTTCTTCCCTGCGGACTTGTTGAAGGAGTTCGCCAGAGGATTCTTTACCTTTGCCTTGCCCTTCGCCCCCACCTCAGCTTTGACACTGGGTTCTTGCTTCACTGCTTCCTTCTTGCCTGTACAGACTCAAAAAATGTGCGGCACCTACGTATGGAACTGAGTTCAAGCATACTATCAAACTTCTGTCGAGTTGTTTTGTAACTATCAGAAAGGCAGTGAATGGGAAAGACACCACATAGCAATGAAATCAATTTATAGAAGATTCCGCGGCGAATGGCACAAAAAGGTTGACCAACTTACTCCCATACATATCTCAAACTATCGTCAACGCTAGCTCCCTGAACTGGAATCTATAAAGTTGGGCACGCCAGTCTAGATGTGCTGCAACAATCAGACTTGGCAAGAGGACTCTGACATGCATGGCGGCTCTCACCTGCCTTTTCTACGGTGGCTGCAGCAGGAGCAGATGCTGCTTTTGGTTTTGGAAGAGGGGGTTTGCTGCTTTTGCCTGAGGCCGGTGCAGCTGCAGGCTTTGATTTTCTTTCGATGACTTTCCGGACACAACGAGCCCCTTTAACGACACTGCATCCATTCTGTATGAAAGCCTCCACCTGCAGCTCAGCATGCACCTTTCGATCGTGAATTCAAACCTTCGATATGAGAACTTGAAAATGAACTAGTTTTTGGCAAGGGTCGGCAACGCACTCGATTGTCATTCTTTTGGGCCAACAGACCAGACATCATTTTCCTAGCTTGCTCTACATCTCCAGCTATTAATGATGCAGCATCTGGAGACTCTGTTGATGGAGTTATGCTGTATATCTGCTCAGATAGCACCTCGGAGAATCCTCGCTTTACATCTTGAGCTAGGCTGTCTGGCACCACTCTCACTGCCCTGTTCCCGCTCTCTGCAGCGATTCCTGCGCATGTACTGAAGATTTACGACATGCTGCAGCATCTGAAGGGTATTGGATGCTGAAAGAGACCGGTGCTGATCACACTACCAGGGCTACCGAGATGCACTGGAAGCGGCATGTCGCACAGGCTGGACACAGGAACACAGATTCGTTCAATTCAGCACCTTCTATAAGCCAAGTGACAGCTACTTTTCCTTTGTTGGCATCTTTACACTCCTTCAATACTTCTTGAGCACCTGCCATCTGACAGATGTACTCATAGCAGATCCATCTGGCGGTCACTGGCTGCTTGTCTTGCCAGAGACGATCCTGGATCTTGTCCAACATGCTGATTGTCATTTCAGACTGCCCAGTTTATCCACCTGGAGCTTGTTGAACGAAGGACAAGGCTGTGCCCTCAACGGCTACTGCACCGTCTGGCAGCTCAACACGTGTTTTCCAGCGTGTGACGCCGCGAACGCTGCGAGTGGCTTCTACTGTTGCTGTTACTGGAGTATCGACCTACAGCAAGATGACAGCCTTATACCAGCTTCACAAACACGATGTGAATGCTTGTGTGACTGGCAACTTACATGTATCACTTGCCTGAACTTTAATTCCTGGCCTGCATACAAAACACCGGGGTGCGCCGAACCGATGAGCGCGGGGAAGAGAGACGCTGCAAGCAAGCCAGGCACAACAGCTTTGGCTCCTTTGTGAATCGGATTTCTGTCACCGGTCAGGCCCGTAAACTTATCAATATCTTGCTGTGTGAATGGCCTTTGAATTACGTGCTTGTCCCTGCAGGTTACTGTCGTTATTGTTGCCACTCTCTCAGCATGCAGCACTCGCCTGAGTGGCAAAAACGAGAAAATCACACCCAGCGCAGATTGCAGCGTCTTGAGAAGATTTTGAGTACACTACAGATGAAACAGCACTGCTGTGTGGCAACAGGAAGCGGAAGCAGCGGCTGATGGAGGACGACATCGACGAAACGTATCAGCGCTGAAGATACGGCATTAATAGGATTTGAGAGGCATGGCACAGAAAATACTTCTTTGTGTGTGAATACGTCTGATCAGCGGCTCCCGCAAGCAGGGAGCCTTTCAACCAAGAGCACAGAATTTGAATGTGGACTGTCACAGCATGCATTCCAGGTCATGACTGAACTCAGCTGAAACCTCAGTACAAGACCTGCAAACACTTCTATCAGGAGCACGTACGTCAGTTCTACTGAGTGAATGCGGATTCTTGCCAAGAATTCTTACAGCAAACCGTGCGACCCGTACGGCATGAGTGCAACAGCCTGGTTCTGCATGGTTCTGCATGGTTCTGCATCACACATGGGCCATGTGACATGGCATAGTTTCTACCTCTCTTGAGGGCAATTTACCGCAAAACCTACACATTAAATTGTCCAACCATGGTTTTCAGTGTCCCTGACTTTGTAGCCGCCTACGCAATGTCCACAGCACCTGTGACCGAGTGCTCATCATGAGCACATCCCTGCACTCAAACCTGCAGAACTCGTATAGTTCCAGAAGACATAAATAAGTACATCGTGAAGATACAGCTGGAGCCGCTTCATCTAATCTGAATGCCACATTTTCTAACATGGGTGCTCCCTATGCAGCACATGCTCTCTTGCGTGCTGCATATGCATCTACAACTAAAGCAAAGCGGCGTGATGCCTCCCGTAGCTCATCTGGGGTTCGGTTGGCGTAGGCCATCCTCACAAACTTGCACTTGTATGTTGGATCTTGAGCTCGAGCACTGAAGTATCTGCCAGGCACCACAACCACCTGCAAGCATGGCATTTGCTGATTGCATTATGATTCTGGTCGAATGAAGCCAACTCTTGGAAACGCAACAAGCACCTTGTTAATTCCGCACAGTTGCTTGGAGTTAGTTCAAACACGAAAGAGTCAGCAGTGCCTTAGATTCACTGTGAACGCACCCAACAGCCTAGAATGCTGAATTTTTTATCTGGAAAGGTATGCAATCCTTCCAAGGTTTGCATAGCAGCAAGCCCAGAATACCGTAACAGCACTACATATTGATACCCGCTAAATATTGAACCATGACCAACACGTTGCTGAATATTCCACCCGTGAACCTTGACATTGCCAAGAGGCGCTAAACTAGCAGGCTTTGAAGTAGCAGCCATTTTTCTGGGGACAGCTCTGCCCTTTCTAAGGGGTGACTGACCTTAGTTCTGATCGAGTCGTTCCCAAAAATTTTGTGTACCAGTTGTTTCACAACAGAGTTCTTGCCAACTTCGAATTGAACCACCAACATTTTGCAGCAACGGTCCCAATATTTAATGCTGGTACCGTGCTCAAGGCAGACAATCTGGATGTAGACAGGCAGCAGCATCCCATCCATCTGATACCAGGGTTGCATTTAGTGCCGATTTATAGTCCTGGGACGAATTTTTTGTTGTTTTGAGTGGACGTCACCTCGGATAATCATCGGAACATAACAAATTGTTCTATGGCACACCCCCTACAAAGAATATTTCGCCGAAAATTATTACTTTTCCCCAAGTTCTTAAAAGCAACCCTGTCTGAAGAGTGAGGAGCATGCCTTCTGGGCAACCATGCGGTTCAGCAGCTCTTCTGTGTCATCAACAGCAGGCACCTCGACCCACAAGAACATTCCCCCAGAGGGTAGCTTAGCAACGACACGGTCACCACACTCTTCTTCCAGAGCCTTGACCAATGTCAAAGCCCTCTCGTGATACAGTGCCTGCAAGGAATTTGTGCATACAGAATGAATTTGTGCATACAGAATGAATTTGTCCATACAGAATGAATCTGTCTGTGCAGAATGGATTTGTCTGTACAGAATGAATTTGTCCATACAGAATGAATTTGTCCGTACAGAATGAATTTGTCTGTACAGAATGCACTGGTCCATATAGAATGAACTTGTCAATACATAAGCTACCAGACAGTCCTAATTGTTCTAGTGCACTCTAGAAGTCTGGGACGCTCTGAACAAGGCATGCTCAGCCTTGCTCAGGCATACAGCCTTGTTCAGGCACGCACCGTGAACATGCCACAAACTCAGACCATGGGCAAGTACCTAAGCATCCAATGGTTCCCTGTTGGTACCTCTGCCTGATGTACTTCTCCTGCTTGCAGTCTGTAGATGTATAGCTCTCTGCACTATTCCTACTGCTGACTCACACAATTTATAGTTCTACAGTGCTGTCGATGTAGTCTCTCTTTCTCTGTTTGGAACAAGAAAAACCTCACCTGAACTGTTTTCATGTAAGCTTCGAAGCCACTGAAGCCCCATGCTGTAAGCATGGAGTAGACAATAGCTTGCGACACGCCAGCCGCACCAAACGTAGGCATGAAGGTGGCACTGAGGCAGTGCTTGAGAACAGCAGGGGTTGCTGTGATCCACGAAAGGCGAAACCCAGGCGCAAGAATCTTTGCAAATGTATCAAGTCTGATGACACGTCCATCTGTGTCCAGTGACAGGAAACCTGGATCGACATCCAGCCCTGCATGGCATGCGATCACCTTGCAAGGTCTGCAGGCTGGTATATTAACTGATCACAGCCCTCCCTGTTCTAGTAAATTGTCGAAAAAGCATATGCTGTAGGACAAGCATAACTAACAGAAGTTGGATCTGTGGGGAAGATAGCTGTGATGGTGCCTGTGTTGCTGAGAAATGCAGCGCTACATGTCTCAGTGGTCAGCGACCTTGGGTACATCAACAGCCTGCTACTAAAGTGGCTCCAGCAGTGCGTGCACACAGCAGCAGCTGCCGCATCGCTTGTACTGCTGCACCTTTGTTGATGGTGCCAGCTGGTGGAAATTGTGCAAGAACGTGCTTTCGTGTATGTTTCAGGACATCAAAGACTGCCCGTATTAGACTAGCATGGTGTTGCTTAACCATTTCAGAGAACATGGTGGTGTTTGGGCTATACTGTCTGTTTGCGCTCTGAGCGCCCATACAGCAGCCCTTCTTGTTACGACTCCGTGTGAATCTACTACATCGATGACATGATTGCTCCTAGCGGTAAAACACAAAACATCTATCCCGGGTCGGGCGCTTTTTGTATTAGCACAGAACCTAACAATTGTCTTCAATCAACAAACGAAGCGAACATCTTGCAATCCAAACAAAGCACACCAGTTAGTGACACAGGCAGCAAAGAGAGCACTGAAACATGTCAGCTGTACCTTGATCTGTAGCCTTGCAAGTAGCCTTGCAAGAGCTACAGCAATCATGGAACTGGAATGTGAGGCAATCATTCAACACGTGATGAGGGCAGCTGCACACCGGGCATGTCTTCACCTTGGCTAGGGAACATCAGAAGTGAGTACGGGTCATCCTCAAGAATAATGATGTTGTGCTGCTGACAGATGTTGTAGATGCTGCGCTTGCGCTGCAATGTCATTGTGCTGCCAGTTGGGTTCTGGCAGCTGGGGACCAGGTACACAAGCTTGGGGACCCGGCCTGTGTTGCTAATACTTCGCTGTACTGCCTGCTCAAGGCCCTCTGGAGTGACGCCACCATCGTCCATTGCGACCGCCTCGGGTTTGCATCCTGTTGGCAAGATGGTCGTCTCCAGTGGCTGCATGAAAGGATGCTGATGTGAAAACTCTGAAGCACGCACACTCGTGAATCGATTTGCCGTCTTTTGCAACAACAAGTCGCCGGGGCGCTTGGGTGATATGAAAATAACGAGCTTCAGTTTTACTGTATCAGATGTAGGCATCGACAGCAGCGTACCCCAGAGAACATGTTTTCTTCTACGAGTACAGTCTCCCCATCTTCAACAATCATGCGGATTACCTTGTCCAGGCACCCATTGCAGCCTGCTGCCAGTAGAATCTCCAAGTCATCTCGACTGGGGCGATGAATGCGATATGTCAGCTTCCGGAGCCAAGCTCGCAGCTCTGCGTGACCATAAAAGTCCAAATTATACTGCTGCATGGCTGCCATGGCATCAGGGTCATCGATAGTGAGGCTGAGTGTATCAGATTTGCGAGCAGGTGAGGCAGTGGCTGCAGCCGAGGAGGCTGGCTCGCCAGCGGAGGCAGGACTACCCGCTAGTTCTTTCGCAGCGGAGAGAGGGTCTAAGCAGGTGAACGACAAGGACGCCAGCGGGAAAACGGAGGCTGGTGGCAACCCACCATGCATTCCTATCACTCCGGACTGCCCTGCACACCGCAATATGTTCTCGTGCAGGTGACCTACGCGTGCATTATATTCAAGAAATACGAAGTTACTGTGCGTGGTAAACGCACAAGCGTAGCGACGCGACGAGGCCAAGTCATATGCGTGACTGGTCTTCCGAGTCAGAACATTGCACTGTTGAAGTCACCGGCTCATCGGCAGGATTAGCTTTTACGGATCAATATTCAAGGTAGCTCACTGGGAGCAGCTTTGTGCGATGTTAGAAGCCACCAGCATGAATGTAAGCTACAACCACTGGTTCCGCAGCACTCAAGATAGCACAAATCACTGGTCTCTTGCTGACAGACCGTACAACACCGTCAGGGATCCCAAACCTCAAACACTGACATCTTCAGGAATTGGGCGGTTCTAATACCTGCGAAGCGTTGCACAAGGGCAACAAGGCCGCTGGGTTGCTTTGAGCGTGCGCTCGCTTCCTTGGTGAGAAATTCATCGATCACGAAGTCACTATCCACCATGATGACGTGAGCTGAAGCTTGGACAAGAAAGATTTGTCGGTGTTGACCCTGTTTGCTTCGTAGGGGTCTGCAGAAGTCCCAACACATCCATACAGTGACACACGGAAAACCTCACACGTTGAATTTATGCGCGACAGACGCACCACATCAACTTGACATTTATTACATTGAGAAACGCCTGGAAGACAGCAGCAGGTAGAGGGAAGGTGGCGTTCGTACATTGAACCCCATGGGGATGCATGTCGCACATGCAACCCACAATTCAAGCCTCACCTTCCCGCCCCCTTCTGCCAGCGCTAAGTGACTTGCCTGACGCGTGACGGGCTGCAACTGAGGGCTGCAACGCGTGACTTCTCATGACGGGCTGCAAACAACAGGTTCAAAGATGCTGATACAGGTGGATAAGTTTACACTCTTAATGGCGTCTTGACGGTGAGGATCTGGAGCTCCTACAGGTTCCTGTAACAAAAGAACTGAACCTCTGTGTGGATTCATTCTGGATATAAGGATATGGACTGCTTGGTAATTGGAGCATTTTATGAGCTTCAAAGACGTACAAAGCCTCTCATGCACAGAAAGATTTAGCTGTACTCTTTGAACGTATCAAAAGTATGGTTCTGTGTCAAGTGCCGAAGTCTTCTTTCCTCAGGTTCTTAGGTTCCTTTTTTCTCTCTCACAACAGCCCCGGCATCGACATCCATCTGTTTGACAACTGTTGTGACATCGCCATCAGTGCTGGCAGATGAGATGCCTGCCCTTCACCTGGCATGTAGCCTTGCGAGCTAACATTCATCATCATCCGTGATCACCAGTGTCGCATAATCTGTTAGATCACACACATTCATTTATTTATTTTATTTTACACCTGAGAAATAGTCCGAAATATTCTGGATTGTTTTATCTAAGCGAGACTGGTGATCAATGATCATCATACATCTGCACAGCTGCTTCAAAGAGCGAGGTTGCAAAGTATAGTCTCGGGATTGACCTTCAACTTAAAGGTTTAGCCACGGCCTGCTTGCGTGGCAGTTGTTTACACACAGGTCACGGGTTCGAATCCCGGTCCCGTTACAGCCACCTCCAGTCTTTTCTTCGAGCTTCTGAGCTAGGTGAATGCAGGAGTTCTGGTGGTTTTCCATTCCATACGAATGCTCGGCCATTGTCACGCTGAGGGTGACGCTCAAACGGAGTATAGTGTCGCCCCAGAATATTTTACCTTCATTTTTTATGGGATACCAGTGCAAACCCCCCCCCCCCCCCCCCAGCGCCGCTGCAGGCCTTTTTGGAGCATCTATTTGTGTACTTTTGGCATAGGCTCATTCACACAAGGCATCCCCAACCTGTTAGGTTCTGTGCTAACACCAAAAGCGCCTGACCCAGGAACGATGGTCGTACTCTACGGCTAGGAGCGATGTGAACGGTTCATACCTTATGCCGCATACCGTTCACACCGTGTACCGCATGAGGTTCTAAGCACATAGGATAGACCCGTGGTCAAGATCAATGAACGGATTTTACCAGCTTCAATCCCCCCACAGCTTCAATCCCCCCTAATCTGCAGCCTTTGTCCTGCTTGAGGTCAACCAGGGACATAGTTAAGGAAATTCTTTTGAAATATTTCGCTGGCATAATTAGTCCTTCCCCCTATTCCTTAAAGGAAATGCCAGCGAAATATTTCAAATTAATCATTTGGGGGGTGTTACATACAACAATTCGTTATTTTCCGGGGTGAGCACGACAGAAGTGAATTAATTTGCCTGAAAGTGGCTGAAAAGTGGTCAATAACGACACCTCTGAGGCCAACCTGGGCGCCAAGCCGAACCCGGGGGGATTCCAAAAAACACCAAGTTCTGGCCACAGGGGCCGCAGGGTTACACCCAGCACCGCCCACTCACTTGCCACGGTGAGGCTATCAAATGAGTATGGCGTAGTCCCCGAATAATTTATTTTTATCAATGGTTTCATATGTAGAAGTGGAGACGTCAGAACGTTCAAAGATGCTTCCGCAGTTGAGCACAAGATGGGTAACCTGATGCTCCCAGTATCGTGTACACTAATCACAGTTTTTCTCACGCAGCTGATCTCCTGTTCTTACTATGGGATAGAGTCAAGGCCGCAGACCTTCTGAGGTCATACAGAAGGCGGTACAGATGGGAGAGTTTCTCCGATCCAGAGTAGTAGTTAACAAGTTCTCAAATTTTCAATGGCCTAATGCACTGGTATCCTCTGCACACAAAAGCTCCTTGAGAACAGCTGCACTGCAGCAGAGTCATCGGTGCTACGCTCATCCACTGATTGCGGTAGAAGGTGATGAAGACATAAGGAAGGTGTAGTGTTACAGACATAACTCCATAGAATGGCTCGTGTACCGGCAAATCATCGCATGACAACTTAGCTTCACTTAGATGATGACATAAGTTGATATGGTGCATGCACAAGAATCACACAGCACATGAAGAAAATCCCCGACAACTGCACCTCCTGCCGCATTTCGAGGTGGAGATCGTGCGAGGATGTCTAAGTACATGGATCACAGCCTGAAGCTACCCTTTTCTATGGAGTTATGCCTGTAACTTTACACACACCCTTTTGTCGCCTGGGGCCTTGTAATCGGTGCCCAGTTCCTTCGGGACTGTGAGGCTGATGTCTGTACTGCGGTGTACTCCGTTATTGCCGCTTATATCCTCCTTGTTGGGGCTGTTGTGGCTGACGATGCGGTCCCTGTTGGCGACCCTGTGTTTGCTTGTAACATTGTGCGGCGTCCTCTGCAGCCACTGTGTTTGCCGTCGTGGTATTGTGTGGCCCGGGGGTGTATGTCCCTGTCCCACCCCTTCGGGGGTGCTGAGGCCGAAGCCCTTCTTGGGTATGGCGTGGTTCCCGATTAGGTTTTTTTTTTCCATCTGAGTTTCGATTGCCCTGGCGATCCAAGTTATGCAAGTTTTTCTTGTATATATGCCACATGCTGCTCCCTCACTTCATGAAGCTTAAATATCATGACCTTGACATCAACTTTAAGGGTGAATTTGAGCTTTGAATCGTTTTTGTCTTGTCAACCATGCGTGAATGTGCAATCCCTGTTTAATTTATCACACTTTATCACACTGTGCATGCCGCATCATGCTGTGCGATCCACCAGGAGGCACAGAAATGTCCCTGGGTATGGATGCAGATGCTATATGTGGTGAGTGCAGTGATGTGACATGTGAGGTGAAGGTGTGGTCAATCACGGTTCATGATTCCACGCGTCTCAACTTTCCATGGCCGAAACCTTCGCAGAAACCCCAGAATTCATCGATTGAATTCCACACACTTCCAGTCATACGTATGAAATCGCTGGTCTCCATATCACAAGAAGCCTTACTACGAGACATCATTGTGTCAACGTTTCGCAATTCAACGGGCTGCAGCTGCCCGTGTCCAGGACTGCCACCCAGCTCGCCTCCAAATCCGCTGCACACGTGAAGACAAGTCTTGCATCTGGCTGCATGAAAGTCTCGTATATCTCATTATGCGTGAACGATAAATAATGATTGGCACGGTTCGCAGCCCCATCTCTTGGATGCGAGGCTTTGATCTCACTTCCAATTCGCTCGTTACATTCTGCTGTCCACCAAGATCACAGTGGCGGTCCCGTCAAAGGCTGCTTACACTATGAATTGATATTCTGGCAATGTACGGATTGCTGTACCTTGTTGCAGTTCGTGAGCGGTTCTGCCATGTGCTATGTTAGCTGGCGCATCTCGTCCGCCCTGAGCCACGTTCTACCGCATGCTGAAGGCCTCCTCCTGCACATTTTACGATTTTCGTATTGCAATTATGCTCTGCAGGTGCATGTGCGCACAGTGTCGCTGCCCCAGCATCTCCGTGTTGGACGACATCATAGAGGCCGAAGATTTCGCACACGCGGCAAACCCACGTACCCAAGGTTCTGTACATCAGCTTCAAACTCTGATGTTCGTGTACGTACTGCTATTGATCAGCGGTATGCACTCAGCACTTTGCGCAGCCGGTAGCACGTTCCAATTCAGTGGCGGGCATGCTTGCGAAATGCCAGCGTGCTCGATGGCATCCTTGGTCTAGTAATCACGTATTTTCACGCGTGGCATATTTCTGAGAGTTGTTTGGTCATGGCAAGGTGAAAATGACATTTCCAGGTCACGAACTGGATACAGAAATGATGAACGCCATGTCCAGATCTGTCGATTCAGAGTATTATTTACAACTGTTAACTCAATCCCACGTCGCGATGAACTCAATCCCATTGGGTGGGCCCAATCAACACTGTGAGTCAGCAGTGTCATTGTGGACTCTAGCAGCAATCCCCCTGGCAGCTAGCACTGACGTTTCTGACATTCGCATGCGTACTGGTGTATCATTAGCACTAATTACTTAGCATACTGTTTTGAATGTCGCATTATGAGCGTGCGAGCAGCAACACTGTGACCCTGCTCATGGACTATCTTCTTGCAGGTTTGGAGCTTGTGACAGCTACTGCCGAAGTGGAATGCGGGCAAGCCATTGACCCAGATACATGTGTCTCAAACTGGGCACGTTGTGGTGGGAGAGGGTTTAAGAGCGGGACTTTCTTATCTTGTTGTGACCCCTCCTACGTATGCGTCAAGCGCAACAGTTTCTACGCTCAATGCCGCCTCCGCACACGCGCCATGCCTGCACACTGGCGCGTTTCCGTGCCGGTTGTTGATTGCATGAACAGCACATCAACATCAGCTGCTGCTCCAAGCGCGTTCTTCGAGGACCATGCTGGCAGTGTTCCAATGCCCGGCTTCACAATGGAAGACGAGGGTGACTTAGTTCTTACTACGGAACCCAGTTCAACAAACCGCAGCGCTTCTAATGCCCACACTGCACCTGCCCCCCTACGCCCCAGTCCCCCTCCCGCACCTCCACGCTCACCACCAGCGCCCGGTGCTGTCAGCGGGACACGCTCGGGGCAAGGCACTGTAGGGACCGATGCCCCCATATCCGGCGTGACTCGGTACGGGGCACCAGATGATGGTGTGGTCCTCACAGACTCTCCTGGAGAAGGTGCTCTGTCCTGAGAACCTGTAGGCCAGGTAGGTTGCTTTTTTGTTATAGTGCAGGCCACAACCTGATTCCAACAACTGATCTAATTCTCTTTGGGTTCCTGGATTGGAGTTCAACAGAATTGTTACTCGGGAACCACGCCATACCCAAGAAGAGTGTCAGAGGTCTGCAAAAGCCGCACACCCAGATGCGCAAGCCTGGGTACTGAAGAGTCTCGCATGCTGGTGTGCGAGACCATGTTGTGTCTGATAGTGGAGTTACTGGCTGGAAGGTGATTGACCGATGACGTCGTTCGCAAGTGCTGCTTACATAGAAAGTGGTGCAGTACTAAAGCACGAAGGTTGTGCCTGTAGGCATGTGTTTGGAGCATGGTGAACGATCTGTGCCACAGAGACGAATCGCAGGCAGGCGTGGCGTCCTATCGGGTGCAGAGAGAATGGAAGAACTATGTGATGCTGTGTGTGCTGCAGAATCCTAATAAGTGCGCATGAGTCAATGATGGTATGGGTATGTACAGATCTATATATGTTGAACAGAAACATGCATGTTATGTGTGCATCTGTACAGATCTGTGCACAGATCTGTACAGATCTGCACAGCTGTGCGGATCTTTCTGTCACATTGACAGTGGCCTAGCAGCGTTATGAGGAGTGCATGGAATGCTGTGAAGGAATTCGCAGGGGAGGGATGTGATTGGTGGGTGTTGTAGTGCTTTCATGGGCATTATTCAGTGAGTTTTGCATAGCAGTGTCAATTTGCGAATGAGTGGAGTGTGATCTTGTGAGCCATAACACAGCCAGAGGCTGTGTTGTACGAGGGTGTCATGTGGCCTCAACGCAGCACGGGAGGCCAGAGAATTTCATGAAGTGGATTACGTGTGTTTCTGGATGAGTATGTGATGTAAACGGATCGACTTCCCAGCCCTAGCTGATGGTGTGTTCAGATGCTTCCTAGGGCAGTGCACCCTTTGTGCTTGTGGTGACCCTCGCCAGTATCAATTCAAGCTCACGTTCTAGGTGCTTTGCCCCTTCGCTGTTGAGTTCATGCTTGTGGTCCCTCGCGCCAGTAGCGATATCTATCACTATCTTGTCTGAGTTTCATGCATGTTTCTTCGTAAGTGCAATCGTGGACATGAAGCACATACTGAGAGCGCTCACTTCAGTGCACATTGTTGATTGCGTTCCTGCACATCCTTCCAGGTGTGGGCACTTTGTGTGCTCGCACACTGCTGCAAACCTCGTCCAGGTGTGACCGTGCCCCCCCATGACAGAGGGAACGCAGCAGATTTTACCGATGACCGAAGATTGAAGACACCGGCCGCTTCATTTCAGTGGGCAATGTGTCACACAGCAATAGGTCTTGCCATCCACATGATAGGAAGTACGGGACGTTTTGACATCGCAATAGGCTCTGTTCATGTTCACACCAGCTGCAAGCAGCAATGACGCAGGCTCTGCCTATTTCAATACCTCATTCAGTCACTGGCGGAGCGCTATCGCGAGTCCCACCCACAGCATTTCAACGGTGCCTCACTCTCGTTACAAAAGCCAACTGCCCGCTCTGGGGCCCCACTCGCCTGGTCCCTACCGCAAGTAAGGAGTGCCTCAGACCACGGCGCCCTGCAGATGTGCGGCAGAACCCATGGCCACAACCAAAGACACTCCCCTTAAACGCCAATGAATAAGAAACGTGCTGGGGTAGTACATTTATTCCCACTTGTCAGCGATGATTTCAGCAAGGTCCACCACGCGCTGTGAGTAGCCCCACTCGTTGTCATACCAAGCCACAATCTTGACCATGTCGTCTCCCATCACCATGGTGAGGGACTCGTCCACAGTGGAGGACTGGAAGGTGGCCTTGAAGTCGATGGACACGAGGGGCTTGTTGGTCACCTCGAGGACGCCCTTCATTGGGCCCTCAGATGCCTCCCGGAAGGCAGCGTTGACCTCCTCGGCGAACGTCTTCTTCTCGGTCTGCACCACCAGGTCTACGATGGACACTGTGGGGGTTGGCACGCGCAGAGCGATACCGTTGAGCTTGCCCGCGACCTCGGGGCACACCAGAGCCACAGCCTTGGCTGCGCCGGTCGTGGTGGGCACGATGTTGAGAGCAGCTGCGCGTGCGCGGCGGAGGTCACGGTGGGAAGCGTCCAGCAGGCGCTGGTCACCAGTGTAGGAGTGGGTGGTGGTCATTGTCCCCTTGACAATGCCGAATTTATCCTGCATACGCCACCACCCTTGTCATTTCACAATCCGGACGGGACTCGCACGTGTGGCTTTCACGAAATAAATATACCATCGCAAGGCGCATACTCCTAGCAACCGCTCACTGCCCAGGCATCTCACCGGGACCCAGCTGTCAGGACACTTGCCAGTGGGAAGCGCTTGGGGGGGATTGGGGGGGGGGGGGAGGGTCGCACGTTGAGGACCTTCACGAAGGGAGCCATGCAGTTTGTGGTGCATGAAGCGTTGGAGACGATAGGGTATTCGTGCTTGTAGTCGCCCTCGTTGACTCCAACCACAAAGGTAGGGATGGCGCCCTTGCCTGGGGCTGTGATAAGCACCTTCTTGGCGCCAGCCTCAATGTGCTTGCCTGCGCCGGCCTCATCCACGAACACACCGGTGCCCTCGATCACGATGTCGACCTCCATCTCCTTCCATGGCAGCTGCAGGGGGTCGCGGTTGGACACAATGCGGATCTTCTTGCCATCCACAGTGATGCCATCATCAGCGATCTGCAACACTATTTCCCTGTCAGATCACCTGGGCGTCCAACCCTGGAAGTGCAAGGCTGCTCAGATCCTGCCCTTGGTGACAGCCGGCTGTCACCAAGTGCTGGAACCGGACAACTCTCCCCGCCCTCGAATAAGAAATGTTCAGAACGTGAAGGGGAAGAGCAAGCATGGCGATCAGTCAGGCGATGCTGAGTGCCAGCCACGTCACAGCGTCATGTCGGGATGGCAGTGCAAACGTTTTCAGGATGGAGCGAGGCCCGAGCGCAAACACCCGATAGTGCACGCGATGAAGAACGCTGCACGATGACATCAGGGTGGCTAGTTGCTGGGCGGGCGACGTTCGGGTGGTACTTGATCCCAACCACCCCGTGGATCTGCCCACGAGTTTCAAGCGCTGCACTCGCAACAACGGAACCAGAACCAGAACAGCTACCGCTCTCAAATAAAAACAATAGTACGTGCTCATGAAGGTGCTGCAGTAGTCGGGATCAGGCAGCAGTTGGCTATGGAAATTTCTTCGGGTCAAGACACGTGATAGTCAACCCAGACAGGCGGAAATGGCGCCAATGAAGCTGCACGGCACACCTCAACATCAGCCGCGAATGTTCCGTAGGTGGAGTCGTATTTGAGAAGGTGGGAAGCCTGCTTAGGGCCACCGGAGTCGTTGATCACAACGACCTCAAGGTTGGTGGTGTCACGGCCGTGCAGGCATCGCAGGAACTGGCGACCAATGCGGCCAAACCCGTTGATAGCAACCTTGCACTTTTTCGCGGACACGGTCACGTTGCGGTATGCGTTGGTGCGGCCCTGCAAGCGCATCGAACACTCAATTATTGCGACAACGCAAGGTTTTCCCCGCAAGGGCGTGTGTCACGCACGTACACATATCGACGCGCAAAAGAGCACGTTTATTGTGTGACACGACACGTTGAAAGAGTAAATGTCTGTTGAGGCGAAAGCCCAGTGAAGCTCGACAAACCCCTGCTTGCTCGTCGGTGCGCAGCTCAGTAGAACACAACACAGCCCGAACGCAGTGTCCAGAATTACTGTAAACCTTCATACTGCATACTTGAGAGTTGGAGCAGCGCAGGGTAGTGGGGACAGGTTGCCAGATGGACATGCTGCACATCTGGGTGCCCATGTGGGGTGTACAACACTGCAACGCTGGCGACACAGAGGCCGGTGACTATCTACCTTTCCCAAAAACAACCTTCACGTATGAAACTAGGTGTCCGTACCTTAGGGACAGCAATACGGCGTCCGCCGATGTTGCGGCTTGCCTTCAGCTGAGCTAGAGTCATGATGGTTAGTTGATTGAGTGAGCAAATGAACCGACCGAACACACGCAAAGTGACGAGTGGTGGACAGCCTGTTTATTATGTGCCATCAGTGAGCTCGTTGATTCATGAGATTAAGAGCAGCGGTCAGATTCGGAAGATGCGATGTCGAAACTCGGCGATGTCACGTGCGTGGCATCCGTGGTGCCATAACTCCACATGCCTCTTGCGCCTCACCCGCCCGACAACATAGCTGACACTGCGCACGGAGCGATGCGTAAGCGCGTTCTACAACCCAGATTATCACGGGGGTTGAACGATGCCGGATTCTGTTTTATGTGAAGGGCTTGCTTGGTAATGTGTGTGTCTAGACATACACTGTGTCTGTTCTGAACAGGACGTATTCCCTCGAATAGCTCTCTGAAACAAACGTTTAATGTTTCGTGTATTCATGCCATAGGACCCCTGATGGCAGTCTATGCTGGTGACGTCTTCGATCGTCTTCTTGGACGGATGTCTAAGGACGAGACGCATGACCACATAGTTTGTCTAGGAGCTGGATGCAGGTCAATGTTCCCGAGCCAGAAAATATTTCTACACTTTTAAATGTACCCTCTTCTGCGGACCTGGTAATCCGTGTTGCCGGCGTCTCATCAGTGTTACCCACAAGTTGGTCTGAAGTGCGCTCCTCTGCACTGGACGTGTTCCGAACAAAAATGCGCATGTACCTCACTAAAAAACACAGTTATTCTTCTTTTGTTGTTCATACCGGGTGGTGTCACATGGCACTCACTAGAAAACGAAGAGACTCGATGCTAACACCTGAAGCTGGGCGCAGTGGACAAGCCGAAGCACGCGGCCCCCAGCACTACAGTCCGAAGGTAAAGGAAGCCGGTATGATCGGCTGCGAGTTTGATATTGAGCCCTTGTTGAGCGAGGAGGCCAGGAACCGCTCAAGGATTCAGCCACAACTAAGCAACCTGATAATGAAGTTTGCTGGTATGCCGACAGCGAAAGTCCATAATGATTGAAGTTCGTGTATTTCTGGGGCTGCAGAATCAGGGACATCCTGCCCGTTCACTGTTAGCCTCGCAACTAACTTGCTTCACTGACTTCGCAACTTGTTCCAGGGCAGACGGACGTGATAGGAATGCACGGAGGTCTTCCTGCATCGGAATTATTTCCTATCTCGGCCATGTCTCTCTCCTGTACTGATCCTGAGGCTGCAGGGGAAGATGCAACCCACATTCAGACTGCTGTAAGAGGTCTGCCAGCGTCCGCACAGCACCCTGCTGTAGACCCAGGCCAGATAAAAATTGACATTGAGGACCCAGAAGAAATCACAGCATTGCAGCAGTACAATCTGAACGTGAGAGGGCATGGCGAGCTCCGAGCATGGCTCAGAAAGCTTGTGTACCACACTCAGCAACCAGCTCGCAACGACTTGGATCTGATGTTGGTGCCCAGTTGTAATGCTTCCCTCGACGCCTTTTTGCACATGCTTCTCAATCCAGGAGATCCTGTTCTTGTAGAGGAGCATATGTACTGTGCAGTACGCCCCTCACTTGACTCGTCTCCATGAACAATACACTTGCGCCTGGCCTGTGACAAACTGTGATCAATGCCCTCAGCCTCTGAATGCACCTAGAGGTTCTGTAGGAGTGTTATATAATCACATGCTCTCAGAGCAACACACTCCAGCTCCTTCGGTGGCCTTCAATCGCAGCAACAACATCGCTCACACGTAAGAAAGACAGAGTTTCGCAAGCAAATCGAACTGCCTTTGTCAGAGTCGTGAAGAATTCAGGCATTCTCAGTTCTTTACATGCGCTACTGTGCGATCTTCACTTCTCTGATGCAGCCTCTGGACACTTCTATCCTACCCAGAGGCTGCAAGCCACAACCAGTAGCCATGGATAGCCTGGGAATGCGGGCGGATGGCCTGCTAGACACCATCCAGATGTGCGTAGAATCTGAGGGTGTCATTCCAAAGGTTCTGTACCTGGTGCCCAGCTGCCAGAACCCTACTGGCAGCACAATGACATTGCAGCGCAAGCGCAGCATCTACAGAATCTGTCAGCAGCACAACATAGTTATTCTTGAGGATGACCCATACTCACTTATCCAGTTCCCAAGCCATGGCGAAGAAATGCCTGGTGCGCTCTCCCCAGGGAACCTCTCTGCTTTCCTGGTCGCTTCCTCGGAGGTTATTTGTAGAAGCCTCTGAATCGTTGAAATCAAGACGTTCTCTTTGTGGAGTTGACGATTCTGAGCCTTACATTTGCATTTTAATCAAGAGTCTTGATTTCAGAGTCTAAACAACGATGCTGCTCCTGCATTGTCTACTGAGGCTGATGCACAACCCAAACGCGCACAACACAAACAGTCATTGATGGCCTGCAGGACTGGACGTAGAGACAGGTTTCTTGCAAGTGGACACTGATGGAAGAGTGATCAGAGTAGACAGCTTCTCGAAGATCGTTGCGCCAGGCCTGCGCCTCGCATGGGTAACCACAACTCCCAAGAACCTGTCGCACTGCCTGAATGCATCGTTTATGCCTACTCTAGGTCCCTCCCCACTGTCTCAAGCCGTAGCCTACTCCCTACTGAGCGCCTGGACATTTCAAGGCTTCGAAGAGTACATCAAGAGAATCCAGGTGCGATGCCCATGCATGCCCCGATTGCATGCTTTATGGAGCCCTATAGGCACCATTGTATATCCGTGACTCTTGGAGCAGTGTTGTTCTGGGAGCCCGTGGCTAGTTTTGGGGCATGCATGACATTCGCTGCAGGCTCTTGCTAGGGGATGGTTCGGGGTGTCAAGCACCACCAGCCTGCCACAGCTCGCAGCCCAAACAGGATCGGCTACTTTTCGCACTTGCACTTTGTGCACAGCGCACTTGCAATGACACTAAGACCTTTTGCAGCAGCTCTTGGAACTGGGAATTCAAAAGGTCGAATCTCAGTGGTTGCCAGTTGTGTTGTGATAAAGTTACAGAGGTACATCCATCACATGGCACAGCAGGAGATTGTTCACTAGTTGTGTTGTACTAGAAATAGAGATCAGTCAGTTTCCCATAGTTGCATTTGTTGCTGTATTATAATACCCCCCCCCCCCTCCCCCCCCCAGCACCTTTATGATAAAGCAGGGTTTTGGCAGGTCGCTTAGTTGTCTGCCAAGGCCCAGGCTCCGAGATAAATGCAGTGCCTCTGTTCCTGGCACCTCTGGCGGAACGAGGTTTCACTCATACGTCATGAATAGGCCTGTGCCCATATACGGAGGGCATGTTAGATTATACAGAGGCCAGTTGAAAAAACGTACACTTTCGTATATCATCCATTTGATGGGGATTTTTACACTCTTTTATGGGCACTACATCGCCACGTAAACTTTGATTTGTTAGGTGTACGAAAATACACGATGTGGAAAATGCATAATCGTATATTGGCACAGGCCTAGTCATGAATGATACAAAACCAACCATGTTCGCACCACCAGCAAGAGACATTTGATAGTCACACAGCGACATCAAGCAACAGTTGGATGTGGATGTAATAAAACACAGTCACGCAACAGAAAGCAGACTCAGCTTGCTACTTGTACGCATGCCTAGGCCCGCACAGCCGTGTCTATCGTTCCTCAGTATTTGGCATATATTGCAGGCAGCGTATCACAAGAGGGCCGCCAAGCTCGCGGCTGCACTGGAGGAGGAGTGTGGGGATCGTGTGGTAGTGCGTGTGCCTACAGGTGGCATGTTTCTTTGGGTGGAGTTTCCATCTGTTCAGGACACGGAGGATCTGGTGCCCCTGATGACCAAGCACAAGGTGCCTTCAGCTGCAACAGTTCCAGTGCCTTCCTTTTGTTGCTATCGATGTAAGATGGTTACTTTTGTCGCTGCATATGTGAATCATGTGCCTGACCTGCTCTCTCCGCACATTGGGCTGCGCACCTGAATGAGAGCTCTCCAGCTGCAGCTAGGAGGCTTCAAAATCCGTGGTGTGGCAATGCGCTTGAACAGAGTGAATTTTGACGGATAACAGATTTTTGACTGATCGTGGGGAGCCTGAAAACTTGGACACTCTTTTTTTCTACCTATGGCAGGTTGGGCCAGAGTTCACTCTTGTCAACTCGTAATGAATTGAGCTTGAACAAGGCACACTCTGCAGGTGGCTTTGGTGCCAGGGAAGTACTTCAGCCCGAAAGGGAAGGATCCAGACTACAAGTGCAAGTTTGCTCGACTGGCATACAGCTTCCTGCCGCCTGAAATGTTTCGAGAGGGCGCCCGCCGTGTCGCTGCTATGCTGGATGAGTTTTCTGCTGTCCAGGTGACTGCAGCTGCTGCCACTGCTCCAGCAGCCTGAGGCCTCATGACTAGCAAGAACTAGAACAACACAAACACGTGCAATGAAACCTAATCAGGAATCACGCCCCGGCAGGACCTCGCACTCAGCATCTCCAAAGTGCGACAGCATTAGAAGCTGAGGCGCTTGGAGCCACTCTAGAGATCGCACTGCTAAACCCTGGCATCGTAACCCTGGTGATTCGCAAGGATGCTGCTGGTGACGCCGTGGCTGATACTGGTGCCCATTCGTGCTGGCAGGCTGCAAATGCTGTGAAGTCAGGTTGATTGTGAAACAGGGATTCATTGTCGTCCAAGGTTGAAGACCGGCTGACACTGGCACACCCTGCTGGACAGCTCCCTGGTGTCCACGCGCGGACTTCACCGGTGTCAGACAAAAGGAACATGCGGCGATGTCCTTCATGCAATGATGAGGGTTCGGACTTCGCAGATGAAGGTGTTTTTGGTGGTGGCTGCCCTCGAGGTGGTATGCGGTACAAGCTCAACCTAGGTTGAACTGATCCCTGGCACTTTGCACAGCTTTGCATGCAGCGTAAATGCATGGCCGGTGAATCCAGGCCGACGTTGCAACGTGTAGTCAGCTACTCAGGTATCTATGAAAGTCTGGCGAATTTGGAATTCCTGCGACGGTCCTCGTAAGGTTTCTGACCACTCACAATCGACAGTCGAAGTTCTAGCCTGAACGAATACTCTCTGGCTGCACGAATCTTCCTACAGCTGAATTGGTATTGTAGGCTCTGATATGGCTTATGCGCATAGACATGTATCTTGTGTTGCGCACTGGATTTCTGACTGAGTTTCGCTCTGTGTGCCCGTCCCAAGTGCCCGTCTCAAGTGCCCGTCTGTGGGTGCTAAGTTGCCAGCGCCCAACACGTTCAAATCATCTACAGCTGGCATGTGTTGCAATGTGCAACCCTCAGACGCATTTAGTTACTGTGTTACCGGAATGTGATGTCATCTGGTTTCGTGATTCGGTTTACCGGGTTAACCCGCAAGGTTTCTTCCGAAATTCAGGAATGCGTGCGCCAGGGAATGGAAGCAGACATCAACTACACCATGCGAGGACAAATATATCTCCCTGGAAATAGCACCATTCCATTTTTTATGCAGCTGCACAGTCGCGTTTTCATCCGCTTGCTTGTTTCATGGGCGTGGGGCTGCTTCCTGGCAAGGCAAAATAGTCCCAGCCCTCGACAGAGGAGGAAACCGTTGCACCATCAAGAGTTTCACTGACCGTATCGTAGGAAAACGTGATGTACTGGGGCTGCGGAACAGCAGGGAACAGGATACAATGGGCGCTGTTCTCCTTCCTGTCTTTGTGCGCGTTGGTGCTGTGCATCGTTTCCAGGATTCAGCAGAACAGATGCCAGCTTTGCGACACTGATGCTAGAGCCAGCGAGGGCTGCGAGTCTTTGAAGAGCGATGACTGGAACAGTTTTGATGATGCGACGCAAGGTATTCACCTATACTTACGTTGTGCCTTTGGCGCGTTTCCAAGCTTATGCATACGACAACTGTTTGAGTACTGGAAGGGAGCACCACTGCTTGGCGTGTAGTAATGCGATGCAATGCAAGGAAATTAGGTTACCCGAAGCAGATACAGCCAGGCCTATGGCCATGTTTGAGTGCAAGCATCGAAGTGCATGCTTGCACTCGAACTGCACGAATGCCAGCTAGAATAATACCTGGTGTCTCTGTGTGCGCCTGCTCGTTGCTTATTTGTCTGTAGGAGATCGGTGTGTGTGTGTGTTAATGCGTCATCGTGTGAATGGGCCCATTCAAGCTGCATAACTCACACTGATCTTGAATAAGCTTCCTTAACAAAGTGTTCGTTGCACTTTGTACGTGAGTGCTAGAACTGGGATTGTACGGATGTGGCGCCAATTGCGGGGGCTAGTTTGCGCACACGAACTTGTGAGTGTGAAGTGCAGATGGATCTGAACAAAAGATCCGCACAGTGCAAACGCAAGCGCCCATGGAAAAATCGGATAGGTCGTAATATATATTCGCCGCGTTATTTCTGCATGTTGCTGCATCTGTGCCGCAACTTGTTCTTCCGCGCATTGAGTACTTGTTAGTGAATTCTCGAGCACCTGCACTGCAGCACCGTCATGCTGTGGACGATGACTCCAAAAGAAGTTAGTGGAAATTTTGAGATAAGATCATTATCGTGGCTCGTCTGTGCAGAAATCAGAGGTTGCTCGCTTCAGATGGTGTCTGGCATGTTCTTGGGAGGTATTGTGGCATTGCTGCTGGCAATCATCCCGATTTGTGTGATGGGGTGCAGCAAAAAGCCAGATCACGATCAGGTGTGTATCAGTTTGAGCGGCTCTAATGCTCAGCCGCATGTTCAGAACACTCTGCAGGTTTGTGTCTCATAGTGTCATCTCATGTAGAAACCTTGCACAGAGGGCGCCCACATCAGTGCGAGATGCACGCATTGCGTCACATCATGTACTTGCGTTCTTGGAGGCTGTCAGAGATGCTTGTCAACCACTTGCTTAAAAACATGCAACAGGCAGCTCAATCCAACCACTCTTTTGCGCAGTACCTCGTGGGTTTGGCATTGTGTTTCTCGTGAGCACTATCACTGTTTGGCTAAGAGTGCTGGGAAAGATTTTCGTTGTGCCATTCGAGTGAAGTGGTGGTTTTGTGTTGCTTTTCGCTATTTGGAGGCGTGCCTATTCACTACCATTCTGGTTCGTAAGGGAATGCAACACCCCTTTCGCACAGAACACCTGTCGAGTACACAGGAGTGTTCGGCACACATCACATGGCTTGTTTCTTCTCTCCACCATCATTGGCACTGTGGCACTGCAGAGGGGTGACTGTTTCGTGGCCGCTGCACTGACAACATGTACTAATACAGAGCTTAACTGGAATTAAGATCCATTGCATTCAAATGCTGCTTGTGTTTTGTACAGGTGGCGTCTCACTCAGATCTTCTCAGGCAGTCGCTACAGTTCTACGTGGGTCAACCCTCGGATATCACACAGCATCAAGTTCGCTCGAGTGCTGCAGCAGGAAACAGTGCAAGATACTCTGCTATTTATGACGCCATGTATAACTGACACTGGCTTTCAATCTGCCTGTCTGGTGGTGGCTTCATTGTACTATATTGCTCTTGTTCATTCCCACTTTTCTTGGCTGCGGATCGCTCCATGTTTTTCTCGCAGTTGGAGTGAGATACAATAATACTGCACCATAGATGATTGCTGAACGTGCTTTGCTGTGTAGCATTCATGTTTGCATTCCACTGTGCAATGCCTCTCGATAACCTTGCTCACCACTACCACTTAGTGCTTCCAAGCTGCATCTACGGAAACAGTTTGGTGTACATGAGATGTCTGAACAACCTTTCATTCTGTTGGTCGATGGCTGCCTTAGGAGGCTATCTTCGCGCCTCGAACACGTGCTGCAAGCGCAAGGCAAGGTAACGCTCAGAGTGACCGAAAGACGGTCAGTTTCTGTCCAGTTGTATCTGTTTCGTAGAATCAGATCGCTGAAGGCTCTGTGTGTTCGTGTGCGTCCTAGTGGTGGCTCCGACAGCAACCCCAGCAACCACATCCGATCCACTGAAAGGTGCATGCACACACTGGCAGGGGCACAGGTAGCTGCCTCACAGGGTTTCATGATGGGACTTGTTTCAGCGTTGTGTAGGTATGTTTACGGTGCCATGTGATGGATGTACGTCTGTAACTTTCACTTCACTTCTGTTTACGGTGGAGGATATGGTTGGATGTGTTGTGGGGACTGTGTGGCTGATGCTGTTATCGGTCCAACCGGGGGGGAGTGTTTACATTTACAGTGGCCTGGCTCACACTAACAAAGAGTTCACCAGCGTAGAGCATCACAACCCGGGGGGTTTCAGTGTTGGACTGGTACCGAGCAGATATGTAAAGTACAGGGCAGCTGTTTTAGAGGTGGACAGTGTCTCATGAACCTGTGTTACTGGGTGCAAGCATCCGCACTCCCATTATGGGGCCCATTAAAACACAACATACGCTTTAGAGGCTGCAAATGCGTGCTGTGGCATCCCTACGCTTCCCAGCTGGACAAAACTTGCACGTCGAAACTTAGCGAACAGGTGGTTCTTTTGAGTGCTACTGCAGGCATCCTTGTGTGGTTTCGGTTGCAAAGAGACGAACAGCGTTAAGAGTGGTATTATGTTGACAGTGGCTTGTGCACTCTTTGTGCGTGTGGCCCGCACCACGGTCGATGGAGCCAGGGAGTGATTCACCACGACCCACGAAACCAGACTGAACCAAAACGAGTCAAACAGGCATCCAGCGCCACAGCGACAGTGCCAAGCACCTACACACAAGCAGCATACGTCACTGGATACAGGACAGCGCAGAAGCCACAGGCCATCCCGCCGGCGAGGCACCGTCAGGGTTGTCTCCTGCCAGGCACATCCAGAAGTGAAACTTACATTGTCAGTGGCGCAGCACTGAATCGCAAAGGGTGCAAAGAACTAAGAGCACCTGTGACAAAGACCCAAGCAGCAACAACCACATTCAGAAGTGCTTCGTGCTGAAGTAATGCGCCACTGCAGATGTAAGTTTCGTCCAGGAGAGAGCGCGGCAGGAGGACACACGAGCGGCAGCAGGCCGACAGGGTCATGAACGAGGAGGCAGGAACGCGAGAGGGGGAGAGGGGAGCGTCGCATGAAGGAGGGGGCTGGGGGTATGGGGTTCTGGAGGACGGGAGGCAAGGGGGAGGAGGGAGGCACCCTTGGATGGATAGGGGCTGGGGATATGGGGATGAGCAACAATAAGCAACAAGCGAAAGTGTCGAGCCCCTACACACAAGCAGCACAGATCAGCGTAGCCACCAGACCCCAACACAACAGGATCAGGGCCTGCAGACGCCTGCAGGGGGCGCTGGGCGCGGCGCCAGCCGGCAGGCTGGCTGCCACCAATCGGCAACAGGAAGTGGCCACCACTGGCGCCGGCCCCGGCGAAAAGGAGGTACACACGGGACGCCGATGTGGCAGCAGGAGGGCGGGACAACTTGTCGAGGGGGGGAGGGGGTTAGCAGGGATGTGGGAGAGGGGGAAGCCGGCGGGGGCCGGGGCGGGGTCGAAGGGAGAGGCGGTGTTGCCGGGGACGGTGCCGGCAAGGGGGAGGATGCGGACGTCAGTAAGGGGCCACGGCTCCAAGGTGTCTGGGCTGGGGAGGTGGGCAGCTCAGGCGCCGCAAGTAGGGGCGTCGGCCGTGGGAATAGTCGAGCCGGGTGAGAGAGCCTTATCATTAACTCGCGTGGCTGCTGGTTTTAATTGTCTGCGTCATTGCTGTGGTTAAGATGCTCCTTGGCCCGTGCAATCTGTGTGAAAGTAACATTGATAGTGGAGAGGTACGGTAGCACACAAAGCGCATCCGTCTAGGAGCATCTCCAAGAACATACCCGTGCCTCAAACACTCTGGGTGCAATGACCCTCGCCTCTGTCGATGATAAGTCACATCGCGGTGTGCAATGTTATCCAACAGCCAGGTGCAGTGACATCGATAGTGATAAACGTTCCCGCGCGTGGTGAAAGTTACATTGATAGTGGCGCGGCACCATCCGGTGCATGGTGTCATGAATCAAATGAATGTATCCTTATATAGTTTATGCCGACAAAATACTGCCTTTACCCGTATTGATGCACAGGCTCCGCTGGCTCTCAACCCCCCCATGCTACATGCAACCACTCAGCGCCCGATCTTGACCAACTGAATCATGAACTTGTGCCTCTGTCATAAACAAGTACTGCACGATCGCGACAAAGAGCACGCCGAAACAAAGCATCAACGGTAAAAAATACAATTCTGCAGAGCAATTATTCCCACACCCTTCAACATGCAAAGCGGACGACACAAGTGCATGTTTCTCGATTCGCGGACTAGAGCTTGTGCAAAGCCTTCAAAGTACTGAAACCTCCAAAGCAACTAAGCTTCACGCATAAATCAATCCGCGACGGCACTCTGCGGGCGTTCATAGAACAGCAATTCACACAGGCAATGCACAATGCACAACCAACATGCAGCATCACAACACATGCTCAATCATGCTTGTCTGTAAGGAAGAAAACATCCTTCTTTATCGGCCGCGGGGGGTCATCGGAGTGTTCGCGTCCACAGGTATCCCGAAAGAATTCAACTTCGCAGAAGTCTCCACGGCTCCAAGCTCTGCGTACGGGCCCGGTGACCTCCCTGGTGGTTGCCCCGGCGGCTTCGCAGCAAAGTACGGGTTCGAGAAAGCTGCAGCGTCCGGTTAACCCATCTGATGCTGCCAATGCGAAGGGGATCTGCCGCCGGCGCGGGGCGACGGCGCAGGGGAGGCTTCAGGGGTGCTGAACCGCTGCTCCCGATGACCCGCACGGGGGGTTGTGGCGGCAGCAGCATGCATGGATCTGGTGGAGCGCCGTGGGGAGAGGTCTGGGGTTGTGGACTGCGATGCCGGCTGCTGCTGGTACAGCAGTGGCCGCCCACCTGAGCGGGGCGGAGACAACTCAGGCACTGCGGAGTACACTGGGTGCTGCGATGTTGATGACCCGCTCCGAGGCTGGCTGTTGGGCCTGTCTCCTGACAAGATACCTCCATTGGTGGCCATGTACGGGGAGGATGAGGATGGGAGCGGCGACTTTGGGGGTGTTTTGGGTTGGGAGATTGGGAGCCCGTCAAGGCCTAGGTGGCTGAGATCGCGTTTTGGGATTGCTGCAATTGCTACAGGTGGGGAGAACCTGGCAGGGCCTGCCTTCTCTCCGCGAAGCGCAGAAGGGCCTGAAGCTCCAGCCCCTCTCTTGCTGGTGCCCTTCTCTGCTGCGTTCAGCCTGCCTGACTGGTAGGCACCTCTGATCGTCTCCTGCAAACGGCGTTCTTGAGGCTGTGGTGCACCCATTGTGTGGTCTACATCAGCATGTGATGGGCTGTGCACTGCACATAGTGAGAACATCATGCATGGGTCTCTTGATTGTAAGGGCTCATACCTCCTCTGGAGGCTCTGCACAGCAGCACATTGCGAAGAAGGGTATCGATGCGACTACCAGGGCTGCCACTCCACAAAAGAATGATGCGCCCACGAGAGGCACGTTGCACTCCGTGATCTCTGCAAGGCAACATAGCCAATGGAAGAGCGAAGCAGGAAGAGCTGTAGCAGTGCTGGGCACTTGGGAAAACGCAATACAGGCGGACCTCTCAGTCTGTTGGGAAGCTCATGTGAGACATACAGTGTGATTCACATAGTGTCGTAGCAGCGAACCGGTTGCGGACGCTTGCTATTGGCGTTTGTGGCAAATATCATCGACACTGGCACATCACTGACGCAGAAAGAGTATGGGTCTTCGCTGTTTGTGACAGTGCGAACCATGATGAGCACGTTCCCTGCGCTTGTTTCATGCGCTGCAGCGCGAGCGGATGATAGCTATGAAGGTCAAAGTATTCTAAAACTGTGTTGGGTAGCCAACGCATCCATGCGAACACCAGCTGTGAGCGCAACACCAGCTGGCAATACTTAACGAGCTAGACATCTTTTGGCCGGCGGATAGCACGAAATCACCTACCATTCACACTAAAACATAATTCTTCATGGTTTGACTTGCTTGCATATCCTTTTTAAAAGGCAGTCATCGTGGCTCACAACAGGTGTGTAACCGCTCAAGAGCTTGGATGACACACCCACGTTGTGCCAGATGGCACTGTAACAAAGGAGTGTATCGCCGCTAACTAGTTGTATCCAAGACTGAGCAGAAGCGGAGGTGCGCACCCACTTGATCACGATCGTAGCTGTTGAATCGGCCATGAGGCAAGTCCCTGCAGTTGGCTGTACCCCCCGCAACCTTGTCGCAAAGCAAACACTTCCTACGCTCGAGCACTGCGACTGTCCAGAGCGCTGCTACAGCCAACAGGCTGAATAAGCCGAACACCCAACGCGATCGATTCCCACAAGTACCGCATCCCCCATACATAGCTGCACCTGAATTAGTATGTCAACTGAGGCGTGCCCTGTCCAACATGTTCAACGTGAGCTATGCACTGAACGCACCGCATGTGCCGACATGGAACAATCACTTCACGAACACCCTACCCAGCGACCAGAACGCGGTGTATGCGTCGGCGCAGCAACAATAGACAAAGAAGAAGTTCATTCGAATGTAATATCACATGGACGATTCAGAAACGTTCTGGAGCTTGATGCCCCAATCTTCCGGCTAAGTTTCCTTTTTCTCGAGGTTTCGGCAGTAACCCTGCCCAAAAGCACGCCACGGCAGCGCACACATCACCGACTGGACATCGACAGCCGCAACACAGGCTGGCCGGCAACAAAGAAAGGATGAAATCCACAAGGATACTCGTTCTGTGCCACCGCCCACGCCCATATGGACTCTAAGCAATGACCCCATATATCGTATGTCGTATATACGAGCACGGCCAAGGCCACATGTGCGCCACTCCGGCAAGTGCGCGGATAAGAAAGATAGGCCCTGGGGGCCAACAAGAAAGAATAAACAAAATGGAGATGGTGGTATCCAGTCGCGCTAGGTCTCGCTGTAGTTTTTTGCGCCGAATAATGATTGTCCCACATGCGCCTGACAGTCTACAACCCCATCCATGCCAAACAATGCCGTGCTGGTGTTCGGTTGCGCCAACGATTAGTGAGACAAGCGCTGGGTTAGCATGTGGCGCTGCATGTCTCCCGTCCTGGCACCCCCGCCGACCCTTTTTTTGTGGTATCCCGACACGCGCCGCCAGTTCCAGCAGGCGCGTTGCAGAACCTTGCTACTGTTGCTTGTTAAGGGCCTCCGTCTCTTGAACCCGCCAGGCAGCTGCAGGAGCCCACCCAGCCACAGGGAATGTGTCCAGCCGGGGCCGCGCCCGGGGGCCTCCCCCACTCCCACATCTCAATCCCCTCCCTGACTCTCTGACTATCTGGTCCTCCCCAGCCCATGGAAGCAGCATTTTCTATCCCCACTCTCTGCATCGACTCAGCAGGTACAATCCACAAGCATCAAAACACAAGCACATACACATTGCCTGTCAGAGATAACAAATACAAGGCGAGAGCCCACTACTAACCGGCCCTCAGGAACACCACAACACACACTCAAAGACACCGGAATCAAGCCACCGGTAAAACTGGGGCAGCAGCTGCAGGGCAGGGCACAAGGCGACCAGGGGCCCTTGCAGCAGGAGCCCTCCTGCTGCGGCCCGCCGCAGCTGCCTCTAGGCATCTGGGGCCAGCAAGTCCAGCAGCCGCCGGCGTTCCTCCTGCAGCGCGAGAGCGTGTCAGCTGGAGGACGTGGTGTGGTGCCAGACGGGACCACTCGTGAGCACACTTATTAACATAATACGCGTGCTGTACAGAGGCTGCATGTCAGAGTGGACTGCTAGCGATCGCACGCACTAGTACTGTTAAGTAGCATCGGTGGCGAGGTGCTGGTGCACATGGTGACAGTTCTAGATCTGGAGAGCTCGAGTGTGGTCGAGTGTTGGAACGAGTGAGCTGCGGTGCTCAAGAGGCTGCATTGCTCAGGAGAATACTGCTAGGGATTGCTCACATCCTGCCAACCAGCGCAGGTACGCACCACGTCGTCGTCCGGGGTCCCGTCCGGAGCACGGAGGCGGGGTGGAGCACGGGAGTCGGCCTCCTCGCCTCCGGTCTCCTCCTCCTCTTCTTCCTCCCAGTCCTCCTCAAGCCGCCACAGGCCCACCTTGATGAAGAACTGCACCAGTAGATTCGTTGTGATGCTGCACCTGGAGAGTGCCACTGACCTTGCGAGTCTAGACGTGCGCACCTCACGGGCCTGTAGAGACTCGCGGGCGAAGTACGAGATGGCGGGGGCTGGTCCTTGCAGCAGACCCAGCTGGTGGGCGCTCATGGGGATGGTCCTGGCACCTTGTGCAGCGATGACTGCCACGATGGCACGGTCCTCTGGTCCTGGAACATACAGCTCTGCACAGCGTGGCGTGTCTGGCCATAACAGCAGGGAGCATTCATGGCAGGAGGTGTCATGCAACACAAAACAAGGCCGCGCTAGGCTGGCCACCTGCTTGGAAACACGACAAATGCGAGGGATCAAGCACCTCAGAGCCGGAGAAACCTTGCAGCCTTCCTCTTCCGTGCATCCAGTGCTGTGGCCTTCCTCTTGGCAGCCGCCTTTGGCGATTGGCTGCAGCAGCAGCTGCAGCAGCTGCTGCCTCCTCTGCCTCGGTGTCATCGCCCTCCACCACCTCCTCCTCCGCGTCCAGCAAAGCCTGCTCTGCCAGCTCATCTTCTACCTCCGTGGCGGCCTGGTGAACTGGCCTCCGCACATGTGAGTGGGTGGCCGCTGCCGGACCCCCTGCGATCACCTTGATCACAAGGGACGGGCGGTTTGCCCCTGGTGGCTGCTCGCCACCTGCCTTCTCCAGGGCATCCGCCGTCACGCTCCACATCTCTGCTCCCTGTATGTACGAACACAAACCCGGATTCACCGCTCGATGACAGTAGATGTTAGCTCAACTGTAGCATACATTGCCAGCTGCAAACTACAAGCTAGTACAGGCGAGGTCTCAGCAAGCGGACATACCCAGTAGTGCCAGCTCATGGATCGCACTTGCGACAAGCTGGGAGTGGCTTTGGCAGCGCTGGCCCCTCCTTCCAGGGCGTCCAGGATAGAGCAGCCCTGCTCCTCGTAGATGAAGGGCTCGCTCAGGGGGTCCTGCTCCGGGAAGGCGTGCGTCCCCGGGGCCTCTTCGCGCACGATCCTGAGCACGCAGTTGATGAACTTCAGCTTGCCCTGGGCCTCAGCTACCGACTGCAGCAGGTCGTCCGCTTTCCTGCAAAAATAGAGGTCTCTTGAACTAGCAGTCAACGGCGAGGGTAGTTTAGGGTAGTTTCGTAGGCTGGGCGTACTCGTTCCCTTTGGACTTGGGGCCCACAACCTTGCACTTTTTGAGGCGTTTGATAGCGGACGCATCACAGGCCTGGAGGTACCGCAGCACCCGCTCATCACTGGCGTGATCCTTGCCCAGGTCCGGGGCCCCCGTCATCAGTGTGTGGGCCTGCACCACAGCCCTGGAAGTCGCGTTCACGAGCTGGTCAGACGAGTGCCGTGCGCGATTTGGAAGAGCAGGGGCCGGTGATGCGTGCCCGCCTGCCCCACCGGTGCCTGAGGTGCGTGCACGGCTGCGGCTGCGGCTTGTGCAGGCCCCTCTGCTGGCGCCCCTCCCGCGAGAGGATCCGGAGCGAGCCGACCCCACTGTGCTGGGGGAAGGGGAAGGGGCAGTCACAGGCGCTGCAGCACCTGCCACTGGAGTGACAGCTGCGGCCACTGGAGAGACAGCCGCGGGGTGCCCTTCTCCGTCAGCCTGCTGGCCTGCAAGTACCAGCGCTGGTGTGCCACCTGCTTGAAGCACCGGGGGATCAACGTTAAGGGGGGGGGTCGACGGGAGGAAGTGCAGGGGGATCCTGCCGGCTGCGCTGGTTGGCCGCGGACAGGTGCTGCGATGGAGTGCCTGGCCCTCTGGATGTCCCCACGTCCCCCGCCTCTCCATTAGCTGAGCGCAGGCAGTGAGGGTTAGGGGTTAGGGGGTTACGTGGTAACCTGCCAGTTACTGATCCGAAGACATATAATGTAGCGTAGCTGTTGAGTGCAACCAATCAATCGCACTGTGCCCGTTGTGACGCCAATGCAGGGCTCCCAAACGTGCATCACGTGCACATGAGGTGCCCTCAAGCCCTGACTGTAACTGTGAAACAAAGGCTGGAGAAACAAAGGCTGCAGCCAGCTAAGACAGGCCTAAGACAGACGAAGGGCAGTACAACCTACAAGCTCAATGCAACTTGGGGCTCAGCCACTCTACTGACCCTTAGGCGTGAGCAGATCAACACAGCCCCCATTGAGCGAGAGGCTGTGTTGCAATCTACTGATTGGTATGCATCATCGCCCGCTGGAGGTACATGATCATGCAAGACACGCAAGCACACACGAACACGCAAGCAAACTCACTTGAGGTGTCACAAACCAGCACACGCGTTGATTCCGGAGCTCGACCAAGGACCTGCAGCTGCACAGGCAAGCACAGAGACAAAACACCTGCTCTGACTTTGCCTAGGTACTCCGTGTAATACTTGTCGTCGTCGGCGGTCAGCTCGCGGCCATCCAACGGGAGGGTCATGGGCGATGAGATAGCGTACACGGCGGTGGAGGCGAAAAAGGGCGCAGTCTTTGAAATGTCGAGGTAGCTCAAGCACGCCACTTTCAGCGCATTGCTGAAACGGATGGCGTTCAGTGAGGTTGGCCGATCCTTGTGGAACACCCACTCCATGACAGTCCGCGGCTCATGGCCCTCAAACACCTGTACGTGACCTCACAGCATCGATTGTGAGGTGCTGGTGAACACAGAGAGTGTTATTGAGTGCTCTAACGAGTGAGGTGCAGTGGCAACGAGGCTGCATTGCTAACGAGGAGGCACCTAGGGATTACACACAGGACACAAACTGCTAATGATCACACGTACTGTTATTTAGCATCGCTTGTGAGGTGCTGGTGGTGACAGAGAGTGTTAACGAGTGCTGGAACGAGTGAGCTGCAGTGTTAACGAGGCTGCATTGCTAACGAGGAGGCACCTAGGGATTGCACACAGGACACAAACTGCTAATGTTTGCACGTACTGCTAATTAGAATAGCTTGTGAGGTGCTGGTGGTGACAGAGAGTGGCAGGACAGGCAGGGCTGAGGAGGTCATCGACACTTTTTTGCACAGTTGTGCACGCGAGCAAGGGGATGCTGATGGGCTGTCCGAGTGCAGCGATATCGATGCACATGATAACAACGAGGATGTTGCTGGTGCACCTGAAGACACCCACTTGGACTATGGCGTGGACCCCACAGATCTGGACACAGAGCCGCCCGCACTGCAGCCGCCTCCACCAAAGCCTCTGACGGCAGAACAAGTCATGAGTCTCTTGCAACAGATAACGCAGGGCAGGTACAGAGGTGGTGAGGCGGAACCATGGGACGCAGGTGAGCTCGAGTGTACCTCTGACATGCCCAGTATGCATGCATGCAGGTTGCTGATGCTGCGGCGACAAGCTGCTCAGTGTGTGCAGATGTGGAAGAGGAACGGCTGCATGGAGGTGCACAGGAGGAGGCAGATGCGGATGTCCAAGAGGCTTTCAAGGACATGGACAAGCGCAGCGCTCCTCTCTGGCAGATCGGGGAGCAGCAGTCCCCGCTGAGTGCACTGCAGGTGCCACCGCCTACCGCCTGTCATGCTATGTATATTCTTCCATTTGATGTTGGTTCATGGACGGTTAGTTGTGTGCAAGCCGCACATACAGATGCTCAATTGCAATTCAGCCCTGCCAGTTGGACAGCGCACTGACCGTGTGCAAACCAGCACCTTGTGTACATGTAGCAAGCATCCAAATTACAACCGAGACTGCACTATAGCTGAGACACGAAATATAAGTTGAGGTTTGCACATGTACACCACCTCAGCATGCCACCACACACAACACAGCGCACAACACAGCAACGGAGATGCATGCAGGCAGCAAAGCTTCTAGCTTCGTTGAAGGAGCGCCACAAGCTCAGCCTCGTCGCCCTGACAGACATGCTGCAGCTCCTTCGCCTGTTCCTGCCTCCCAATATCCTCCCCAGCAGCGTGTACCTGCTGCGGAAGCTGTTTCGTAGGGTGCTAGCCCATGCCCTTGGGACCGGCGACAACTCGGGGTTTTCCCGCATCCCTATCTGCCCCAACACAGCCTGCACACACACGCGTGTAGAGCCGGAGGACACTGTTTGCCCCAGCTGTGAGGAGCCTGTGCAGGCAACGGACTCCAGGGGCAACCTGCAAGCACGTGTAGTGCTGAGGTACCTGGGTGTAGAGCAGGGCTGTCGCATCATGCTAATGCACAGAAAGGCATGCATGGGCATCCGACTGTTTGACCCTAGCGAAGTCGTGCCTCAGTGCCACACCTACGTCGCCGCCAAGGCGTCGGAGCGCCTGTGTAGGACATTCATTCCGCACTACCAGGACCTGCCATCAGCAGAGAAGCACGAGCAAAAGGTCCGCTTCCTCAAGACTGAACAGGCATACACAGGAGAGGAGTGGAGCGACCACATGAAACAGGTTGAAGCAGGAACTGCCACAGAAACTCGCTTGCTCCTGGTGGAGTCAGGGTGCGATGCATTCCAGCCCTTCAGGCGGCGGATGCACGGCACATGGATCCACGGATTCCCCTGCATTTGCATCTATCCAGGCATGATGGGCAAGGCATGGTTCGAGGTGGTCACAGGCATATGTGAAAGTACAATGGAGAGCAAGTGCGCCCACCTGAACTTTTCGCTGGATGCAGAGCACCTCAAGCGGCTGCACCCCATGCCAGTACAGGACAGGTTGCTGGAACCCTGCATGCGCAGGTGTGATTATTGAAGCTGGTGCAATAGGTGGCTGTCTGTATGTGTGCATATTTGGATACATGCACATGCAGGTACATGCATTTGGGCCCAACATTAAATTTAGTTTGAACAGGCTGAATTAAATGCAGGCGTTCACAACGCTCCCATGACCACGCGTATGTGGTCATGGCGGAAAGGAAAGGAGCGCATTGTGGATGTGGATGTGTTTGTGGTGTGCTCAGGGCAGCAAGCTGACCAGCCCATGCGCGCAGTCACGAACCGGCTGTTGGGGCACGCAGCCAAGCGAGGATGCGACGAGTGTGGCGTCGTCAACGACAAGGGGTATATGGGGTACCTGAGCCCCTGCAAGCATCACATGACCAGGACCGATGGGGTAACACACTCACTGGTCTCCGCCTGGTCGGCCACAGGGAAGACGGATGGGCGATCAAAGCGCCCATATGCTGCTCAGCCAGACGACAGGCTCCCCTCTCATCTGACTGGAAAGATCATGGAGGCAAGGGACAGGCATGTCGAGGTGCTGGAGAGCCGCATCAGGGCTGCTGCAAATAGGGGCGAAAGTCTGGTGTCGGTCAACAAAAGGGTAAACAACATGCACATGAGGGAGGGCAGCAAGGGGCAGAACGAGTTCAGCAGGGCTGGCCTGTGCTACTGGGACTGCCAGCTCATGTCACCAGTGGCCATGTACCACTGCGGAACATTGGGGGAACACAAGCGCTGCCTGAGGAACTGGTGTGACTGGGTAGACGGCTGTAAAGGGGTTTTAGCGTTTGACAGGCCCAAGGATACGAGGGCATTGCTAAAGGCACGTTTGGCACATGTGGTGCTGAGGAGCAAACCTGACTGCATCCTGGTGGACTGGACCCGCCTGCTAGGCAGCATGTCCATGTCAGAGGTGCAGCTGGTGTTTGAGGTGGGTGTACCTTATTTCGTGCATGACCTGAGGCAGTGGGGCGTGCCTGATGCAGCCACCTGCATGATACTGCTGCTGAGGTTTGGCCTCGTCAAGTTGCTCCGGGTTGAGGAAGGCTCCCGTGACTGGGAGGCGTACATCACCAGCATTCGCGACGCCCGCTCAGCGATCGCAGAGTTCCACTGGAAGGAGAAACCTACAGACTTTGGCTTCGCATGGAAGCTCCACAAGCTGGTGGCCCATGCTCACAATCAGGTCCTGGACAGGGTCCACCCTCTCGGCGGCAGCGACGTCTGGGTCGAGCGCATGCTTCATCATGGTGCATGCTTGATCAGCAGGTGCGACAGAGGTGTTGCAAGACATCTAGATCAGTGAACTTGTGATGCTAGGCAGCTCGCTGAAAGCAGGACTGATTATGCTTGTAATTACTGGTGCAGTGAGTAGCTATAGCCAACTCTAGCTGCTTGCAACTCTGAAAGGCAGGTGTGTATGCGTGGCTATGTGCATGCGTGACATAGCAATCTAAGCAGGCGGGGTGGTTCGAACACCCGACCTCCCCAGCGTCACAGGGACGCATGGGGTGCTCTACCACTGAGCTACACCTGCGGGTCCCTGCACACCACACACGACTGTTGTTGCTGCAGGGACAGCGTCGGAGGCTCACCTGAAAACGCTATCTTGCTCGGATACACGGACAACCTGTGATGAAACCAGGACTCTCAGTCACCTGGTGTATCAGAACGGAACTACGTCTGATACTATCATCACAGGGAT
>JAUMHD010021075.1:20675-54226 GCA_032359135.1 Ulvella scutata | reverse complement strand
ACTTAATTTGCATAAAAAATCCGACCTGGGGCCCCCCCCCCCCCCCCCCCCCCCCCGGGGGCGCCCCACTTCCCCCAAGCGTAAATCAGGCAGATACAGTCATTCGGGATGTGAGAAGTAGTAATGTAACGGAGAAATGTTCGGTTGCTTTCCTATTCCATGCCTTGTTGGTTTGTGACATATCACCAGCTGGAGTTGGGTGCACCAGGTGGCTGGTTTGCGCTCACAAACATTTTGCGCCACCTCCACCACCTTTACAAACCGGAAAGGTAGTGAATAGGCATGAGCCCAAATAGCCCCAAGCAACTAAGACAAAATATCCACCACTTCACTCGAATGGCCTCCACCACCACCATCTGCAATGCGCCCACCTGTAACCACTCGTCAGGGGTCGACCCGGGTCAGTCAGTGCGAACGCTGTGGCGAGAGCTCCTCAATAACAAGGAAGCACCTCAGACTTTTAAAACTCACAGTTCGATACGTGTGTACTACGTCCCACCCCCGCTAACACGTCTTACAAAGTGAGCACTTCCAGGCCCTCAGCCACCGCATGCCCCGGAACTGCTTGCAATGTAACACAAAATACCTATGTATATGTTGTGTCGCGGTAGTTTCGTGCGTATGTTAGTTTCGTGCGTATGTTCGTGTGCTTCACGAACCAAAGTTCACCATACAAAATCGAGCACTTTGTGCGGAGTTGTGCGGTAGTTTCACGCGCGACTAGCACTCGCATACCACTCATCAGTACTAAATTGGGACATATGGCGAGGGCAAAGCAGGGCGCTCGTGTGTGCTTCACAATAGCTTGTGTGAGAGCAGGTCCCACTTGCAAGCATCTCTACTCGTGTAGCGAACGCCTGAAGATCGTATTAACTACCATACATCATCTAAGTTGTCCTATTAACGCTTTGAAAACTATGATTTGGCATGGAGGTATGTTGGGCGAGCTGCACAGCCTTCTGTATATGGCAAGGTGGTGGAGCACACTGATGCCCAAGCACACTTGTCTAGACTCACCATATACAGCGCTTCGTGTTCCTTGAACATAAAATAGATTCATTTAATGCTGTTACTGGCTGTCTTGCGGACATATTCAGCGGCCGGGCTTCGTCATTGACTGCCGACACAAGAAACAACACCTGTGTGGTCACGCACGACGGAAAACAACAAGGGCGCGCTACATCTATCAACACAATGATACAAGATCCTTCTGACACTGCACGGAGGTATTGCATGTGCCCTGGAAGTAACGCTCGAGAAGCGGGGGTGGGACGTAGTAGTGTGCACACCAGCCACACACATGCGAGTCATGCATAAACCGCCCTGCTCCTAGGAATTCCTTGTCAGCCATGAGCCGCAAGAGCAGAATGCTCACAGCGAAAACATTGTCACGAGGGGACTTTATAAGCAACATTGCAAAGCTTGCGGTGCTCATACCGTGGAATGTATACGCATTGAGTAGGCACAGAGCTAGTCTGCTTGCAGCTTCCACTTGTCAGCAATTCGTTACCAGCACGCTTTACCGTCGAGTGTGCTTTGACCTCCGTTAACTTGGGGTTTTTCGTTTCCGTCGGAATGGCTGGTGTGGGTATGGTGGCTGCACCTGCTGGTGTGCATCCTTGGCACGACATCCCAGTCGGGCCAAAGAATAAGGCGCCAGATGTGGTGCATGCTGTCATAGAGATTCCGGAGGGCTCAAAAGTGAAGTTTGAGATCGACAAGGTATCGCCTTCCTGAGCAAAGCTCGAAGACTGCATGGGGATGGTCCACCAACATTGCCGCACACAATTTGCCCAGCACAAGTCCCCTACTCCGCGCCCATCCATCATAATTCCGTTAGAAGTTTTGATTCGCAGCGCATGAGCGAACAGATGCACGGTATGGTGGCGCAGGATAAGAAATTCGCAGTCTCGGAACACATGTGTATCTCTGTGAGATACAGTGTCGTGGTTACGTCGGTACTACTGCACGAATGCCGAACTCAGCCTAATTCGCTCCCGTTTGTCGCGTGTGTCAAGTTACAACCGCTCTGCTAGCTTACTTCGCACAGGACTGGCGCCATGCCACTACTCTCGTCCAGTGTCCCATCCCCAACTCTGGGGACGGGACATATTTCTTCTCTCTCATCGCATAAACTTCATGAGTTGCAAGTTTGTGACCAGAATCCTTATATGCAGGATACAGGAATGATCATGGTAGACCGTGTTCTCTACTCCTCGTCCTTCTACCCACACAACTACGGATTCATTCCTCGCACACTATGCGACGACGGCGACGCACTGGTGCGCTCCAGAAGTTTCAAATTGTTCGGAAAACCCATGTCACTGGCAGTCGCGCCTCTTGATGTCTGTTTCAGCTCAGGGTCGTTTCACCACAAACATCCAGCAGCTAAACAGTCTGGCTTCGGCACTTCTTCAGGCTGTGCCAGCGCAGCTGTCTCGTAACTATCTAGTTCTCAAACCGCTGGTCTTTGTATCAGGAACAAGTCGGGTAAACTAGTCTCTAACTGGGGAGCCATGTCATAGCCACTTCATAACTGCCCGACGCTCAAACTGAGCAAGGCATCTTGACAGTCCCCGAATAATGTATCGACTATGCTATCAAGTTGAGTTGCATTGAATTCTCTCTGAACTAGGTTCAAGTACGAGCCTACAGCTGTATACAGCAGTCGCCAGCTAATCGCATGCATATGCAGGACATTCTTGTGCTGATGCAAGAGCCGGTGCCACCTCTCTCCTTCCTGCGTGCTAAACCAATCGGCGCCATGCGTATGATCGACTGCGGCGAAGAAGACGACAAGATCATCGCAGTCTGCGCGGACGACCCCGCTTACAAACACTACAACGACATCAGCGAGCTTCCGGAACACCGCTGGAAGGAGATCCGAAGCTTCTTCCTCACCTACAAACGTGGCCAGCTGGAGGAGAAGTACGGGCACCTAGCCCCCCCCGGCGCTGCGGCTGGCGCTGCGGCCGGGGCCCCGGCCCCGCCCCGGGTGTTTAGGGTGGAGTCTGTGCGCCGACGGGACGGGGGGGACCTTGGGGTTTCGGTTGACGAGCTGCCGACGCTGGATGGCCCTGGTAGCCGCGCGGTGTCGAACGTGTCGGACCCGTTCAAGGACCAGCCGCTGTCCCCGAGTAAGGGGGTGATGGTGTCGGAGGAGCAGATCGGGGCAGAAGAGGCGAAGAAGATTATTGCTGCTTCTGAGGTGATGTATGCTGAGAAGTTTCCCGAGAAAGTGGCCAAGGCGGCTGCGAAGTGAGTTGGGGTGTGCGGCATGCAGCTGCATGCCCGCAGATCGCCTGGTTGCAGGCATGCTGATGCACGCATGGGGTGAGGTGAGGGGAAATTTATGAAAGGGGCGCTGTGTGAATAGAAGCTGCACGTTGATGCTGGTGTGAGCATGGCAGTTGTAAGTGTTAAACCTTTGATCTCTGGCCCAGTGGATGTTGGAGTGAAATGGCAGAGCATGTTTACCGCCCTGATGCTCTCATGATCAAATTCATTACCTTTCCGGTTTGTAAAGGGTGTTAGACAGCTGAACAGTACATCCAGTGCTCTGCAGCTCGGTGCTATGTGTGTTGCATCGACAGTGGTGTGGTGCAGCAAGCACATGCATGAGATTGTATCGATGATGTCCATGCATGGATGTGCTGCATGGCAAGGTGTAGAGGCAAATGTCCACTCTGATGGTTGAAGTACTACAACAGCCTCCTGTGCGAGAGCTTCATTGTTGCAACATGTCAGTGAGCAAGCACGAACAGTGCACAGGCCCACTAGTTGCCATGACGTACAACAGACATTGGGAAGGCATATCTATGGACATAGTGCTTCTCATCTGTTGGTGCTCGCTTCCCACGTTTCTGAATGGACATTGCGTTTGTTGTTGGTTGTTATATGCTTCCCAACTTTCTACCCACCGGGCCTCTTTTCAACAAAACGAGGTGACAGTCCAGTTACATCATGCCTGAAACCCAAGTGGTATGGGAGATACATTCCACCACGACCAAGCACCGTCGCTGCCCTCACCACGGCACCTCCCAGCATCCGACTAACTTGTGTCAACGAAGATCAGTGTTTAATGAGACTCTAATGACACGGTACGGTCACACAGCTTCTACAATGAATCAAAGCAGCGAGCTCTGAATACAAGCAAACTAGCACATCTTGAATTTCCAGAGTCCACAGCCAGGCGGTCTCTCTATTCGGAACGAGGGTGCTCTGCCGCCACAAGGCCCAGAGAAGCGTTTGGCAGACTTGGCCTATGCAAGTCTGAAAAACGTCAGGACAATGCCAGTGACGTCTCGATGTAATGAAGTAAATCTGGCATGATCTTTTGGACGAGATCTGCGTATTCCGCTCTCTTCTCTGTGAACTGCTCCTGCATGAAGGCCTCCGCATATGAGAAGCAAGTGAACATAGAGGCGCATGCAAATACAGAGGAAGAGGTGTGAAGGATGCTGCAACTGACGCCAGAATGCTCGAACCTCACACCATGTTCATGAAGAGCGGGAGGACATGTATCGCAGTGCGGCAGGGCCGTTCCGATCCTGAAGCTTTGCTCAACATGCAACATGGTGATTTCAATCAAACATTTTGTGGGCCAGAACACTTAGTTTGGTAAAGTCGTACAATTGGCCGTTGACATGTATTGCATACACAACACACTTCGTGCAATTGGTTTCATAAATGGAGCTGAAAGCTGTTTTGTTCTGTTTAGCCATTTGGGTTCTTCCCTTCTCACAACCTTTCCGGTTTGCAAGTTCTATCTGTTTTTGTATGTTGCTGGCAACATTTGTACATGTCTACAAGCTTTCATTACGTTAACCATCCAGAGCCTCTGTGGCACCACGTGAATACTAATGAACACATGCATGAACCATGCATGCACTAGGAATAAGCAACACTCCGTCAACTACGTTGCCTTATTGAGCTGCAATGGTCTAAATGCAAAGGCACCGGCAATCATCAGGCAGCAGCTACGGCATCTGTGTATCTCTTCATATCTATAGCTTCATCTGCGCGCTTCAGCGCGCCAAGGCCAAGATGAATCAAAGGTGTCAACAGCATTCCTGTGTCACTGAAAGCGAATGGTCTCAACGAGAGGAATCTGAGATTTGAGTATGTATCTAAGAACTTAAATATCAATCTCGTTTGGACGACATTTTGATTAATCTCGGGGGTTCAGTAGTACATTTGTGAGGTAGTGGCGATGGGGGTATGAATGGCCAGCACAATATCCATGCGCCATTCGAGTGAAGTTGTGGATATTTGTGCAGCTTGCTGCTGGCTACTTGGGTTCATGCCTATTCACTACCTTATCGGTTTATAGAAGGTCAGCACACACTCCATGAAACCTGACCTCTAATCCAGGCTGCAGCACCGTGGTTTCTTACCCGGTGACATGTACCTGTCCCACCTGTTTGGGGGTGCTGAGCCCAAAGCCCTTCCTGTGCATGCCATGCTTCCCATCCAAGATTTTTGGTCTTGCGAAAACTTGCGAAAACAATTACGAGTTCTATAATTTGATCGCAAACATGTAGCGTCAGAGCCATCAAACAGATTATCCATAGAGTTCAGCACGAACCTGAATGTGAGCAGACTCCACCACAATGTATGCCATGGTGCTGTGCATCAGCTTGATGCTGTTGAAGTCCTTGGACAACTCGTACTGACCCAGGACGTTGGCGGGAGTCAGCTTCTTCGCAATCAGGTCCGCACAGTGAGCTTTCAAAGGCTCCAGCAGATACTGGTCGGCTGCCTGCAATGCAAGCAATGCCCTCAGCATGTCACCAATCGGAGTGATGGGATTGGCACCGATGAGAACAGGGCCCGGTGCTGTTGATGGACCGAATAGCCAGTACACAGGCAAGGCGACAGTACATAGGCAAGGGGCCGACTCAGTCTCAGAGAGCATGGCAACCTTGCAAGCACATTCGTGCTCCAGTGCTGCCCGTGCTGCTCAAACGATCCAAATAGGAACACACGTGAAAGCACCCACATAACCAGAAGTTACATGCAAAACAACACTTCTGTGCTGAATCAGGATCACTGTATATGAACAGACAGATATGAACAAGACTATCTCATTGTTACGGCTTCATGTGTGCAGGTGCCAAGGTGAAAGTGCTGGAACTTTTAGATGTGCTAGAGCCCACAGGAAGCCCTTGGACACGACTAAGGCACCGGTACAAGAATACAAGATGGCATGGAGTGCAGGTGCATGCCTGGAGAAGATCAGCAAGAGCATCATCAGTCTTTGCGGCTGTTCCGAGCTCACCAGTGTATATGAACATCATCATGGCTTCAAAGACGCCTCGTGTTAGGTGGGGAATTTGAATTTCAGGAATTCCAGAACCTCCCTCGACACAACCTGAATCAAACATGGCACGGAAGGCCTCGGAAGACGCCGACAGGGCAAGCTTGTGGGCGTAGAACGGCTCCCCTTCAACGACGAACACGACATCGTGGACCCGAGGGTTGTTGACGTAGATCTTTCCGATGTAAACCTGCAGAAATTGGAACAGGATAGGTTGTCTTTCAACCGGTTGTCATTCCGAGCGGACTCGGGTTTTTCATTACAACACATTGTGTGCTATATTTGGAACGTATGGCGCTACCACGGAAGAACTTTGGAGCAACTGCTGATTGCTGTACAGAACACATCGGGAACTGTATACACTTTCTCGTACTTGAGGGCGACACTGTGAAAGTGGTGGATTCATGCCTATGATGATGATGATACCTTCATGTGTATTCACTACACTTCCGGTGCAAGTGGAGGATTCTCATGCTTGCTGCATGTAGCTGATTATCGCCCATCAATGAACAGCGGTGTAGCTCGTCACCAGTATCGGTATGCAGGCCATGAGAGAAAAAGAGTGGCCACACAAGGCAATGCCAGCGGGGGAAATACCTTCTCCTCAGGAGGGGCAGGCACGAAGGATGTGGAGTGGCTTGTCTCCCGCTCTTTGCAGAACTTTACAACCGAAACCAATGCCTCGAGAGCAGCATCCCACATCGGTTCGTCATGTAGAGTGATGTCAGGAGTGACCAGCATGTCCAGTAGCACCGCCCCGCCTCCATGCATGCCGTATGCACGCGCAAGGTCTTCGGTGCCGAGTAGGTGGGTGAGAGATGTTGCAAGGCGATACTGCATGGTGACAAAGCGCGAGTGCAGGAGATGCATGAGGTGCTTCTTCACAAAGTCGGTCGCTTGTACCTTGTCCTGCATGCCGGCCACACCTACTGACTGGAAGCTCAGAAGGTGCTCAAAGAACTCTCACGTAGATTTACGAAACTTATCACGTTTGTGATACAAAATGGCAGTCAATTTGTGTGTTTGCACTGGCACTGAATACTGAACTTGCTGTTGAACAAGCACGATGAACTTGAGCTCTTGAACAAACAAGAGCTCAAGAACAAATGCAGGAAAATGTGTTGGCTTGCTACTGTTCAGTGACTCTCAGCACAAAGCAAGAAAACGACACATCCCAAAATTTTGAAAGGTGCCAGGTTTTCTGATTGTGTACGCCGTAAGACTTGGTGTGAAAAACAGTCGAACCTTGTTCACTACAGGATAACAAAGAACTGAATCAGAAAGCACAGAAAATTGACCATTCCAAGGTGCGGTGACAAACCGGACAGGTGGTGAATAGCAATCTCAAGAAAAGAAATACTTCAGATGAGAAACATACAGTTGCCTCAGCCATATTTCACTCGCTAACGCGGTAAAAATTGCAGTGAATACACGGGAACACATCATATCCAAATGCAAGAGGATAATCTGGTCTTTTGCCACATTATAGCTGTGTCCGCACAGAAAGAATGGAGGTGACAGCGTACCGCAATCCGTTTCAACGTCTTGACGATGCAGTCCTTTGTCGGCTGATCTTCAGGGAAGTCTAAGAGGCGCAAACGCTGATAGGCGCCACACTTGATCAACTCGGGTATGTTGTCAGCATTGTCAGCGAGCCCATACAGCGTGAACGCAGCATTGTGTTCCAGATTTCTAATTCCTGAGGTCAGGAGATCCAGCAGAGGAGGCACTGCACCCATGGAAAAGATCCCAGCTTGATTGTCAGCGTTCTGAGCAAGACGTCCAAGTGCAAAAGCAGCCATTTCCCGCAAAGACTTGTCCTGGCTCTTCAGCATCTGAACAAGAGGAGGCACTGCGCCCCTCTGCACTATCTTGACCCTGTAGTCATCTGCGGGACCCTGCACGCATGTGTGCATGTGTTTCTAATTCTATTTCCGGGGTGCTGAGGCCGAAGCCCTTCTAGGGGATTCCACGACTAGTATTCCACGACTAGTTTTTGTTTCCTGTACCGCGAAAAATAGTCAAACTTTTGCTGAGAGGTGATGCTACCCCGCCAGTGTTCTCAGTCCATTCGAATAGGAAAACACCATACTTGTTGGGAGTTACTCTCGGCTGTCAGACAGAACGCTCCCATACGTCCTATGGACCGCTGCATTCCACCCTTTCCATTCCAAACCACCGTGGACGGCACAGCTTACAACGTGCAAGGAAAAAATGCATAAGAGAGTTGAGTACAGAGAGTCGAGCACAGAGTAGCACCTCTGGTCTGGCTTGTCGTTGTCTATTGCGGTTATCACACTGAGCAAACTGCCCGATCAACAGGGCCGCCTCCCTGAGGCTGTCTCCACACGAGCACTTCAGCAGATTGATCACTGGCTGAAGAACACCCTGTGAAAGTACAATGCGCTTGATCTCGGGACTGGAGTGAACAAGATTGCCAATGGTTCCCACAGCCTCATAATGTGTTTGATGGTCCTGCACAAAAAACACTCTGTCACTTGTGCGACTTGTGCGACAGCACAGGGCCAGGCCCAATATCAACACACGAGCTGCAGCATGGAGTGCACATGGTGCCCCTCACTAACTCATTTTGAGTGCCAGGTTCGAGTAACAACACTCTTGTTGTACAAGACAGGTAGTGAGATCGTAGTGAGATCGTAGTAGTGAGATCGTACTTCGCTTCGTAACATGTGAATGAGAGGCTCGATGGCACCACTATCAATTATAGCATGCTTTGCCCGATCTTCTTTGAAAGCCACTGTACGTAGCACAGAGCTGGCAGCACGCTGTACCTTGGTGTTAAGACTGTGCAGCAGCTTCACTATGGGTGCTATGCCGCCATGCTCCAAGAGAGCTTTCTTGGCATCTTTCTGGTCGCGGCAAAGTACTGTGACAGCATCACAAATGTGCTTGAAAACGCCGTCATTTCCAGAGTTCGATGCAGCTGGGTCCACAGGGCCTTGTTCTGTCAAAGCTACCAGCCGCTTTAGAATTTCAAACTGGACCTGTGCATTCTCTCCACGCCGGAACTCTGCTACAGACGCTAAAGGGCTGAAAATCTGGCACACGAGGGCAATGCAGTCATCTCGCTTGCTGCACAACACGTCATGCTTCTGAAATCCTGTCACAACAGAGAGACGGTGATGATTAGACCCAGGCCAAAGATGTGCAGTGGTCAGGTGCATACCTGGGTACATCGCCTTGAGAGAGGTCAGCATATGTAGCGGGTTCTAGCAGTTGAAGGAGCAGCGCGACGCGTTGTTGCTCCTGCAGTGTTTCGGAACAGAACACTTCTGCACGCAAATGCAAACAGAGATCATGAGCACAAATCCGCTATCAGCAATACCATAGATGCATGCTTTGCAAGCGCGAAACGATCAACTGAAGGAGTCATAGCGTTTGTAAACACATCTGGCGAGCCACAGTTTATACGGTGGTTGACAAGCCGGCGCGCAGCAACAGAAGGAACGCGTAGAAGCACCTGTATCAGAACAGCATACACTGATTTGGTGCAGATGTTCGTAAGCGCTGTTACACCTCGTCTCTGAGAGTGGCAGCTGGTCCATGATACCACTGAGCTTGGAAAAATGCTCCATCCCCTGCAACAAGTCCCGATCAAGCTTATTTGCAGCATTGGATACACCGATAAATATAGAAGTATGTGTAGGCTTTTGTCGCCACGAGAAAGCGACACATATGGTCAGTTACACTATGGAGAGCATCCAGGTGAAGGGACGCAGGTGGCATCAGACCCAGACGATCCTCAGTGTACACGAAGACGTGTTTCACGCTACGCATCACGCTCGAGGGACTGAGGTGCACCGATGCGAGACAGAGCATTTTGATGACTGAAGAAATGCAGATGCCACCAGCGACCAAGGAACAAAGGGGACACATCGAACATGCGACTGTCGTCTACAGATAGGCATGCAAGGGCACACGCGTTCGCACAAGCATGCAAGGTCTCGCTGCGCAGTGAAGCTCCAGCCGATGCGAGCATCATGGCTTCAGGGATAGCGCATACATACTAGGGACATTTGTGGCAGGCTTTCGCAGCCTGCGAGGACTTCCAGCGCCCTGGGGGCTGCGCATGGCTTTCGCAGCAAGTTGAGAGGCAGCACCTGGCTTGCGGACATCTGGCTATCCAACGCAGTCACGGTCTCCAAACGCTTTCTCTTACGACTTCTGTGTCCAGATAACATGCCCTGAGGCTCTGGCAGTGCCAGATGTTGTTCAGATCAGCCTGATACCCCAGTGTTGATAGAACAGAACACCAGGAATGCAGCATCTAAATGAGCAGCAACGTATGAACTTCTGCCGGAAGCTGCGGATACACAAATGCACTAGCTTTGCGCAACACTAGCTCATGCAGGCAGTGAATACCGTTCAACCCAGCGGTGGTTCAACCCGACGATGCACTGGTCGTGATGGTGATCACCAGCCAGCTTACGAGACTATGGCTCTCCGTACATAAACTGCTCGTGCGTGGAAACGTTCCTTCACGGCTGAACTTTGTAGGACGCAGCACCTTGTAGGAGTTCTCTCATGCACGCCGTCTGTTGCAAGAAATGTGCACACATGCATGCGCGCAGGCAGTAAGTATAATGCATAGGTAACCAAACGTGAACGACTGAATAGTAACAAGATAATAGGCGGGTGCAACGTCACACCTAGGATGGGCTTCGGCCTCAGCCCTGCCGAACGGAAGGGATGGGGGAGCACAACACCAGAACAGAAGGGGTGGGGCAGCAGCTCTAGAGCAGTGGACAGCCCCACACGCACCACATGATCAATCGTCGTTTTGCGTGCCCCACAGAGCATGATCTATGAGCAGTGCTGTACAGGCCGGCTGGGACTGTTCTATCTGACAGCCGCATTCAGCTGCATTCAAATATGAAACCTAATCGAACAAGTATGTACCAATTGCACAATTGCTCACCAGCACTGAACAGCGAAAACATCAGCTTGCGGTTGATGCATGTAGTGTGATTGTGAAAAGACTCAGCCACCAAGGCCACCACCAAGGCAACCATGATGTTGTACAGAAGGGCGGCACTATGAGTGCACACGCATGGCATGTGGGGGGGGGGGGTGGATGGAGAGTGATGATTATGTGTGAGGGCTCCACTTTGGAGATCTGATAATGTTGGGTTTTCATGCCTCTGGGCTCTGCACATCATCATGTTCGACATAGGACCTCTCACTGTGTGTTTCACACCCCGAAGCTTTTGGCTGATGCTTATAGCCGAACGCTTGTAGCCTGATGCACCCCTTGTGCCTGTGACAGTGCTCTGGTCTTTCCTGGTTGCGCCTGGCGGGGGGGCATCTGTTCTGCGCTGTGTTACTGTTGTGTTCCTGCCGTGTGGTGCTTGTGCCAAGGGGTGTGGCGCTGTCTCTGGGGCTCGCTGTGTAGTTTTTTCTTCCTTGATGTGTTTCACGCTTCGTGGTAGATGTTGAGTCGTTGCTAGTCCTAATTTGTGCGTTGTTTCTTGGTTTCAGATGATCTACACCGGTGCAAATGTGCTTGAGAGTCGCGCCACTGTTGGCGCAAACACACTCCTTGTACCTGGTAGGCTCTGGTATCTGGTAGGCTGTGCTGTGTGTGAAAGGTTCTACCGCGTGTGTTGTATCATTCTTCGTGCTCTGTGTTTAGTGGTTACACGGTTGTGTGCCTGGAGACGCTCCTACATCTTTGCGCTTTGTGTACTTCCGTGCCGCGCCACTATCCAGGTAATTTTCACTCCTTATACCCCTTCCAGGCAACACTGTCAATGAATGATTCACCAGGCCAATGCTGAGCATGGGAGCGTGTCTTACAATGCTGAATCAATTTCCACCCCACACTCATGCTCTGGTGTAAACAATGTGAGAGCTACTGCTCTTCTGTCCCTGCAGACCAAAATGCAGGGAAAGATCAGCATCAGAACGGCTGCGAGAACTGTGCCTGTCACTTCTGCTGCAAAGACTCGGAAACCACCTTTCTCATGGTGGCCAAGGGTGGCTGCTGTCCTGTGAAATACTGGAACTGCTTAGCAGCCTGGCCAACAAACATCTCCAGCCCATTTACAGTCTTGCAGCCGCAGCCTGCCGCCTCCTTCAGCAGCCGGGTGTCCAGAGGGGTGTACACGGCATCGAAAACAAGTGGCTTGAACTGCAACCACAAAACCCTTTCACGCCACATTCTCATTGTGAACAAGGCCACCATACTATGGGTTCCTAGTTGAGAACTGGGTCTGCGGACTGTATTTGTATCTCAGGGAATCTGGATGTTCGCGAGTGGAGGGTGCATGAGTTGCGCAGTGTTTGAAGAGGCACTCACTGAGCTGTGTTCGGACATACTAAACCATTTGTGACACCGCTGTGCAGGTTGCTGGCACGACACACTAAACCGTGGTGCAAGACACTTTGAATGGCCGGGACCTGATGTAATGTTTGTATGCTAGGAATCCTTCAGTTCATATGCTTGAACTGTCAGAAACAGATGTGTTACAACTTGTTCTTGTCCATTTCGGCGCATCGCCTGAAATGGCGATGCCCTCGCTACCAATCCTATCTTGTTGTATGCAGTAAGCTGATCCTCATAAATGTACTTAGAACAACAGCGGGGGTTTCAGGCCCCTTGTGACCCATTCTGTGCTCGCCAGCTGCTGTTAGCTGTGACATTGCGCAGGGCTGAATAGCAGCATGGTGTACATGTGTACCACGCATGCAAGCGCATGCATGACAGCAACGGCGGCGCCGCCCCGAGGGTAAATAGGACCCACCCTCAGCTAGGGTGGGTGCATTCATGCTCTAGTCTCTAGTATAGAAGGTGGAAGATGAAGACAGCGGAAAAAAAACAGTGTTATGCAGTAAGCTGATGCTCAGAAATGTATTCAGAACAACAGTAATCTGCGCGATTCTGTAGCCTGTTACAAGGTAGCAAGACAGAGACCCAGATCACACACTCGTGTTACGTCTTTCTCTAGTCGAGGACATGTGGCGCAGGGGACCAAAAAGGCAAGAATTTGAATTGCCACAAGAACTTGCTTCCTGACGGCCGCTGCTGATCATACCACACAAACTCTTGGATTGAAACACAGGTTCATTTCCCGCCCATGGCCAGCGCTGTCAGCTTACAAAAGAGTCAAACAGCCTGAAACGTTTTCAAGCTTTTCAATCGCAAACATTCAAAAACCAGCTTTCAAAAGAGTGAAACAGGATCGAATGAGCCTGAGATACACAGAGAGGCACACCGAGTCGGTGTCACCGACCACGCCCCTCACAAACCAGAAAGGTAGTGAACAGGCATGAACCCAAACAGGCAAAAGCAGCGAAAAACACCGACAAGGCAGAAAATGGAGAGCCTGAGTCTGAACGAGCATGAGATAAAAAAAATAAAGAGCTGATCGGGAACCATGCCATACCCAAGAAAGGCTTCGGCCTCGCACCCCCGAAGGAGTGGGACAAGCCAGGAGACACAAAGAGAGGCACACTGACCAGGCCCCTCACAATCCGGAAAGATAGTAAATACGCTTGAACCCAAACAGCGAAAAGCAACAAGACACACCAACAACACAGTAATGAGAGAGTGTTACGATTGTAGGCGAGTCTACTATATCAGTGACATCGTCGCTCCTAGTGGTAGAATACGATCATAACCGATCGGGAGCTTTTGGTACCAATGGAGCTCGTAATGTACATTGGTATCAGCACAGAACCTAACAGAGAGCCTGACCCTGACTGAGCCTGGGACGTAAGCTGGGACACGCCAAAAAGGCAGTGGTAGATGGGCAAGAACCACTGATAGAAAATAATGAGCACCTTTTGGAGCACCTCCAAAGGCACAGGCGTCTCGTTCTCGCGCTCCCCGACCATGCCAATGGGAGTGGTGTTCATCAGCACGTCCATTCTGGGCAGATCTCCACTCTGCACTGCCTCCACAGCACAAGCAGTCGATGTGATGCTTTCATCGGAGACGTCGCTCACTGTGTAAGCAAGATCTGCAGCCCTTTCAAGCCTGCGGCCTGCCACAACTACGTTTGCTCCTCGAGCTGCGGCGCCAAAGGCGAGCGCGCGTGCAGCGCCGCCGGTGCCCAGAACTACAGCGGTTAGGCCCTCCAGCGGTCGGTCTGTAGCTGACCCTGCAACTCGAGCAGTGCATGGGTTGCAGTAGCATGGCAGTGTTTGAAAGGATGATGGGTGCTTTGGAAGGATGATGGGTGAGATGATGTTTGAAGGACGATGTTTGAGATGCTGTTTATTTGTGTTTGAGCAGTGTTGGAACAATGAGGTTTGAAGAATGATGTCTGAGAAATGTTTGAATAATGATGCTTGAGATGATACTTGAGCAGTGCTTGCAGAATGATGTTTTAGCAGCGTTTGAAGAATGATGTGTGAACAATGTTTGAAAGAAGATGATTGAGCACGACATGGTGCTGTAATGAATGGCATGGTGCAGAAGATTGCTGCGGCACGCTTTCGTTCTGGTGTTGCGGCATGCTACTGTGCCATTCAAGAGATGTGGTGATGGATTTAGTTTTCCACGTTGTTCTGGTTATTTGGGTTATTCGGGTTCCGGTTTGTAAGAAAAGGTTATTTGGGTTCTGGTCTATCAACTGCCTTGTTTTGACATGTAGGCTAGCCTGTAATGGATTAGCACCAACGCAAAGAAAGCACAGATCTCACCTTCAGTTGCAAGGCAGTCCTCCACAGCGGATATGGCAGCATCCCAGTCAGTGTTGTGGCCAGCCAGGGACCCATCTGGCCTCCTCACAAGCGTGTTCACTGCCCCAATACTCGTAGCAATGGGATCGGCCTCACTCAGTACGCATGCCGCCTCCTGTAGACACCAGTGATTCGTTCTTAAGTTCCTTATATGTTGCATGGTTCTTGCTAAGTCGGTAGGAATTCTTGCTAAACACCTAAATTCCTTAGGTGCTTCCCAGGAGATAGATATACAAAAAATAAATTGTTGTATGTAGTGTGAGCAAGATATCCATCTATGCCACAAATATTGGCCTTGACAGCTGACGGGTGCAACTGTTTTCATCTGTTTATTCAAGAGACATATGTGTAAAGTTACAGCCATGACTCCATAGAATGGCTCATGTACCAGCAAATCACCGCATGACAACTTGGCACAACCTCGCACAAACGACACAGGACATCCTTCAACAGATGGCTGCGGACCAGCAGCCTTGATGGTCAGGTGGGATACAGATCATGCAGTGACATGAAGAAAAATGTATTACTCGTGGACAAAAACTTAGCTATTCGGGGAAGCATCTTTACAAACCGGCAAGGTCGCTAGTAAAAAACAGTAGGCACGCACCCAAATATCCAAAAGCGACGAACACGAAATATCCGCCACTTCACTCGAATGGCACACCAGCACCATCACGAAAGTAAAACAAAAAATTGAGTCCTTCGGGGAACTGAAAGAAAGTTTTCGGGACAGTGTGACATGAAGTGCCGTGCAGCACCTTGTGTGGGATCGTGACCGAGAACCCTGCCCATTCAGAACCCTTGAAAGCTGGAACAAAATCCTGCATTCTGTCCACCAACAGAGGCACATATACTCCATCAAAGCCTGTCTCTTGCATCGAGGCATTGTGGAGTACTGGGCTCCGGCTGTGGGACACCGGATTTCCTATTATACCGAACAATTTGGTGCTCTCGGTCTGTGAATTGCAGGAGTACATGTGAATCATGTCGTCCAGAGACGGCTGCCCAGGAGCAGACTGCTCACCCTTCGACATGGCTGCAAAAGTCAAGTAGCCTCCGTACTTGGTTGCCAGTATCCTTGTGATTACTCCCCTCTCACCCATACAAAGCGATATGAGTGGCCCTGCATGGATTATATACATTGATTGGCTGCATTGTTACCATGGAATGGACAGCTAATACAGCACCATCCAGCAATGTGCACAAGGTGCTGTATCACACTCACTATGGCTAGCGTGCAGGGTACGACAAGTACCAGTCCATGTAATTGACTGGTATAAGAGCAATTTGTTCTGCAACAAGGCTTGCATGTCTGTGTCTGCCACAAGAGGCTGGAAATTGCTCATAACTGGGTGCTGGTGACCGGAAGCAGGGCACGAGGAGGAGTTGAATTTAAATTCAGCACCGTAGCAATATTATAGACGTGCCTGATCTCTGCTGCAGCAGATTGATCATAGTCCATGCATCTGTGATAGTGTTGGCTGTTGTGGCCAACTTGGCCACGTTTGCACCCTTTTCCCGCATCTCCTGCTCTGTTTCTTGAAGCTGCTGCAGACTGGGAGTAAAAGTGAAGTTGTGGTTGCTGACTATCAGAGTTGTTGAGTCCGGGACTGTGAATCCAGCCAAGAACTCATCACAAGCACCCAACTCGATGTCCACGGCTGGTGCTCCCAGTTGAACTGCTTTCCGGAGTATCTCCAGCCTTGGAGACTCTTCACCTTCATAATTTCCCCTGCAAACCGCGCTTCACGAATATTCATAACCTACGAGCGTAGCCACTGTGTGATACGGTGATGAAGGGTCGAAACCGCACCCTTCCCACAAAGGTCTGTACGTGACGATATAAGGCAGTTTACATGCATCTGTAAGCAGTTTGAGCTGTTCATCTGACCAGAAGTCCTTGTACATGTCCAGGCGTAGCTCCAACACCTCAGCATCTGAAGCGTTTCCCCGCTCCACAGCTTTCAAAGCCTGTTCCACGCTGTCACCTGTAATGCTGGTACAGAGGAGTGCATGATTTACTTCAGGTAGAGCATTTGTCATAAGTGCTGTCCCTGGTCTGGCTGATGCTCGGGATCGATTGCATTTACCCGGGCACCGTCCTAAACCCGAGAGGCGGGTAGCTCTCAAATTGTGTGTGGATGAACTCCGGCATACAATATAATGACTATTCATATTTCTACTAAGCCAAGGGGTACATCAGTATAGACACGTCGCAAGAAAACTATGTTCAAACGTTCGAGCTCCCTGATATCTAAGTACAATAGGTAGGGATTCTCCACTGAGCGCAATCTGATATTGCCATCATCCTGGCTGTGATCATGCACTGTTCTCGCTTTTTTCGCGACGAACTGCGTTCACCGTGGCGAAAGGACACACCGCCGCATCGCAGCATGTGAAAACAAAGACAATTCCAACGCCAACGTGCATCAAACAACACCACTAGCAAATCATAAACGAAATTCACTGCTAATATTGTCAGCTTTATCTTCCATCAGGCGTGAGTGCCTAAGTGAGCGGGAGTCAAGCGATACTGTGTATCGTCAACATCCCCTACGAGATGAGCCCTCAGCCAACTTGTCAAGGCTGCCCATCCCTGTGCTCGCACCTCCAAGGTCGCTTCGTGCGAGATTGATTCCTCAGCCATGGGAGACGGTGCTGTTACAGAGTGGCAGGTGTGCGCCTGCCTAGATATCAGCCAATAGTAGGCTGTGTCACTGCTTGTAGAGTACAGATAGCCAAAATTGTATGCAAGCATACCACAAGATTTTTACAGTCTACAGCGCCATGATCTGATGTTGTGAGCCAGCTGCCATACTGACCATGCTAAGGAAGCAGGATACTCGTGTGACAGAAAAACAACCCAGTTCACACTGTGCCTGAATTTCATAACAGGATTATTTGGTGGCCTTCTTGGCATTGCATCAGGTATCAACACTTGCGTTCTTCGAAGCCAATGGCCTCATGACCCACACCATCCGACCAACCACCAGCTGCAGATACGAATACGGATATCTTCGTATGTGCACTAAACCTTCGTTCCGGCTATGCTCTCAGCAGCCGTTCACTGTTCCTCGAGGTAATGACTAGCTGGCAAGCGAAACTGATGTCCAGTTCAACCACTTAGTTGTAATACCTGGTGATACAGACCAAAAAATCAGTACAGGGGCAAGAAACCAAGTAGATAGAAGCAACCTGCAGAAACAACCACCGCCTCCGCCCTTCCTAACCTAATCAACCTGTTCTGTCCAATCGAATTGAACCACAGCACTCGTGGCCAAACTGCGGTAGAAGGAACAGAACACACTCTCCCACGTACTAATTCATCATGTGATGCGAAGGATGACCTCAGAGTGAGCTTCGTCCTCAACATATCAGCATGTAATCCTTCGGGCCAAGCAGTGGAATCATGTGAGCAAACGTCTTAGGCTTACCATGTGTACTTGTTTGGTTTCCACCTCCTGGTGCAGTGTTTAGCGGCTTTCAATGTTGAGTGCTGGTACGGTAGATAGCATAGTCTCCAAAACAACCCAATGTATCCCCAGAGGAGAGGTAAGGAATCAGCAAGAACCCAAATAGCAAGACACAGAATTCGAACATGCAGGTAATATTCGAAGACAACTTCGAACCATGCGCAGGCTCACCCACGGGTCTGGACCTCTCTGTTTGGACTTTTGATGTTGGGGATCGAGATACATCTGACCCGGCTAACCCGGGGCCGGAGAGATGGGGCAACGGGGAACCCCAGTGGTACACAGACAGGTGAAATTTATGGAATATTCGAATCTCTGATGTACGTACTGTTTGTGGTATCCGCAGTGCAGGAGTGATCTCATTGATTTATTAATGAATTAATTCATGAATGAATGTACCGTCATTACTGTCGCAGTTTGGCTCAGAGTGCTGGGAAAGACTTTCGTGATGGTGCTGTTGTGCCATGCGAGTGAAGTGGTGGATATTGTGTGCTGGTTGGTTTGGCCATTCAGATTCATGCCTATTCACTACCTTTCCGGTTTGTAAGAATGAATGTAGTACATTTTTTAATATACCGTTCCTGTTTCCCCCTTTCAACAATGATCTGGATCTCTGTGCAAGTTTGTCAAGCACCCTGCTGTGCTTATTTTGTTGTTACGTGGTGTTCAGTACTCAATGCGGCGCGACCTTCGGATTTTCAAACTTATGATGACACCCATGAGGCCTGTTCAGTGCACACTTATTATATTTACTGCATGCTGTATGCCTATGCTATATACTGTGCGATGAGCACTTATTCTATGTAATGCATGCTGTGTGCGTATGCTATGCACTGCATGCTTGTGCTTTTTTTGCAAAGGCTCAAAACATGTTTTGGAGCCTCCAGACACAGCACATAGCATGTACCGATATCATATTGCCTCCCAAACATACTGTATACAGTAGAGTCACGTTAACTCGCACCCCTATGTGCGCGAACACATCGGTTGGGTTAGGATGAGTATGAGTCAACGCTTTGCATTTTGTCGTGATCGTGCTGTTTTGTGCAGCCAGTTCTCGTGCGAGTTAGGACGACTACGAGTTGCAGTGGTACAAGTTATCGTGACTGCACTATACCAAACGTTGGTGACTGCAGCAGCTAATATGTCTCCTGAGTGGAACATTCTGATGCATGCAGGCCACAGAATGTTCAAGTGGTCACCAGCGGCGCCCTCACATTCCTTCAGATCATAGCAAGGTCCGAGGAACTGCAACCGGGGTTCCCGTACACCTCTGGACGAATTCACACCCGAAACCATCCCATAGCCGGCCGAATCGCTCCCCCCAAGAATGCGGATGGAAGCTGGGTGGATGGCGGGGGAGTGCGCGTTGAAGCGAGGCTGAGGTTACCAGAGGGAACCCCATCGGGTACCTGGCCTGCCTTCTGGATGCTTCCGACTGAGAAGGTTCTGTTCTGTCAACTGAAATTTTTTTCTCTGAAATTAAAAAACACTCTGAGAAACAATCTCTCTGTACAAGTCCCCGAATAGTATAAAATTTTATTTCAGAATATTCCTGAGTACTTGGTACGATCTCTTGGGTGTCTGCCCCGATAATGGTGCACCAAGCCATGACACGTGAGTATAGGGACTGGCTCAAGCCGGGGGGACACGCTAGTAACGTCCTCTTAGACTAGACGTTCTCTAGCTAGTAAGATAGAATAGCTAACATCCCTACGCAACCAAGGCACTACAACAAACCCTAAAAGAGGTGTTGACACCCCGTTAATTACGCGATACTGGTGATCACTGGTCACCGGTAGCCACTGCAACTACAGGCGTGGCTACAGGTGTATGGAGGGTGGCCGTTCAGTGGTGAGATGGACATCATGGAGGTGGTGGGCAGGCAGACCTCCATCACGCATGCACTGCATTTTGGAGGGCCATGGGACCGCTGCACGTCCCTCACTGGAGAGTTCAGGTGCTGAGAGAGAGTGTGTTGTGCTGGTAATAGCTTGATCATGTGCTGGTAGAATGTGATATGTGCTAATGGAATGTGCTGATAATGGAATGTGCTGATAATGGAAAGTGACATTTATAGACTGTTCTGGTAGAATGTGACATGTGCTAATAGACTGTTAGATGTGCTAATAGACTGTTAAATCTGCTAATAGAATGTAAAATGCTTCTGTTTCATTCATATTTCAGCCAGAAGACGTTTTCGATGTTTCTATTGGCAGTTGTTGGGGTCTAAGGCACCACAGCGCTGCAGCTCTGTCACATTTCTCTACTTTTTAATACACACATCAAACCCAAATTCACTTTTGGCTCCGCCACGCGTTTGCATTCATCACCTTTCTAACAACAAACGAGAAGAAAGGAAGAAACAAAGAAATCGAAATGCAGCTGGCCAGCTCCCCCAGACAGCGAAATGTGGCGCCAAATCGCGCTGGAATGGACCGTGGCGCTCGACCAAGACCAAAACCCCCAGATGACCATCGCCTGGTTCATAGACGGCAAGCAGAGCAAGCTTGTGACCAGCACTGACTGGTTCTGTAACCGCTGCGACGCCAGCTGTGCAGACGGCGAAACCCCGGAACGTCTCGATAACCCATTGGCGCCTTTCGACCAACCATTTCATTTAATTTTAAACCTGGCTGTTGGTGGTACCAATGGATTTGCTGGGATGCCTCCTGAGGGTGCGTGTCCACTTGCATGCATGCATGCCTTGTGCGTGTTTCACGAACCATAAAGGTGTTTATACATGAACCCAAGTAGCCAAAAGCAACTACCACAATACATCCAGCGGTTCACTCGAATAGCACAACTGCACCACCACGAAAGTCTTTTCCAGTACCGTTCCGGTTTGCAAGGTTACGATTCAACCAGAACGCTATTTCATGTCTGGTGCGTGCCTATTCAGTACCTTTCCGGTCTGTTTAAAACATGAACCTTTTGGTCTTTCGGATTCATAAAAGGTTTTCTATGCCTTTTCGGCACCTTCGACTTGCGGCTTTCTATCCGCTCGCTTCCTCCACTCGCATCGAATTGTTTGCAATGCGATGCGATGCAATGCAATGCAATGCGATGCATTTCAATGCAATGCCACTCGCATCGAATTGTTTGCAATGCGATGCGATGCAATGCAATGCAATGCGATGCATTTCAATGCAATGCAATGCTGCAAACATCACATTTTTCATAGCTGTTTCTGCAAAATGCGATGTGGTGGAGGGAGGGGGGGGGGGGTAGGGGGGGAAATGATGTACTTGCTCTAGTAGCCAGTGCTACTAATGCCACACCAGCAACTAGCCTAGCAGCGCCGTACTGCAGTCCGGACATCACAGCATGGGACACCGATGCAGGACACTGTGTTATACATGCCTGTTAGGTTCTGCGGTAATGCCCCAAGAGCGCCCGACCCCGGAACGATGGCCGTATTCTACCACTAGGAGCAGTGATGTCAATGATATCGTAGATTCGCCCAGAATCGGAACAATGCCACGGAATGCATGCAGGGCAGTACTTGCAATTCATGATGGTGGACCATGTCACGATATCCCAGCGGGGCGCTGCACAGGGCGCGTGAAGGGCTGTCCGACGGAGGCGCCGCAGGGCAAGATGGGGTCCGGCGGTGGCATGCATGTTACCTAGCAGGGTGCACACGGGTGTTGAATTTTCAGGGTGTTGAAAAAATTGGTTCCTTGGTGTTTACAAGTGTGCAACGCGGTGTGTTGCAGAGGGGCGAGGGGGGGGGGGGGGAGGGGGTGAGTGCTCACAAAAAAGTGCGCGGGCTCACACGCCATGGCGGAGTGGGTGCATTGGGAGGGGGTGGGTGTGCGGGGGGCAGTTCCGCGGGTACAAGCCTACAATGTGGGGTTCTGTAGAGGGAGGGGGGGGGGGGGGGGTTCACAACACAGTGGGGTTAGGAGGGTTCACTACCTTTCCGGTTTGTAAAAGTTTTTTGGGGCTAGGAGGGTCGCCTGACACTGCAGTGGTGCTTGGGGGGCAAGATACGCATGGGATGTGCGCGGGCTGGGAGAATCTGGACACGGGCCGGTGGGGGCTGCGTGCGGGCTTGCGAGCTGTAGGGATGAAGGCCAGAAAGACATTACAGGGCTGCTGCAAAGGCGGCGGGGTTTGTGCCTGTGTTTTCTTTTTTTCTCTGCGTTTTTCCTGTCAAATGACAGCTCTTGCATAATTCCACACGCGGGCGGATATCGTCGTGGCCCGGTGTGACTTGGCTCAGTAAAATTGAAGAAGCCTAATCTAGCGTGTGTGTGCATCGACAGTAGTAGCTAGTGCTTCAGGTGGTGTAGCCCCGCATGTGGCAGTCAGGACTGAAACTTGTATCGACAGGAACGTAACACAAGGAAGCTGTTAGCAAAGCAGAAGGTGTCCATGCATGACTCGTTGGGTGGGGGTGCTGGTGAGAGGAGAAGATGGAAAGCAGAAGTGGATAGAAGGAGAGAGAGAATCTCTCTCTCTCTCTCTCTCTCTCTCTCTCTCTCTCTCTCTCTCTCTCTCTCTCTCTCTCTCTCTCTCTCTTCGCCAACTCTGAATGTGACATTAGCAAACGAAATCAGGAGCAATGAGGCCCAACACGCACACATAAAAACCTACGAAATCTCTGCAGTAGGACGCAACAAACCCTCCTATCCGACACGGCCCGCATACTCTACGTGTTTGCATCGACATGCCCCAAAATGGTACCCCCTCCATGGTGGGTTTGGTGCGCCCAACAAACCCTCCAGTCGGGCGCAACAAATACTGTGCGTTGAGTTGTGTTTTGTGGTGGGCATCATGCATACGCTGTGTGAATTGTTTACAGAGGTCATGTACACATCACGTTCCAGGTTCCCACTGTCTATGGACTATAGTATGTAAGTGCCCCACTGGATGAGGGGGCCGATGTATATGCATGCCGTGAGACCCGTCTGGACACTTTGAACGATCTCAAGGGCGATGATGGCTCTGCGAGTGTGGCAGGGGTGTGTGGGCAGCAGTGGGAGGACTGGCAGACCCTTTCATTCGCCGGTGCGCATGCATGCAGCCTTCCTGTTTCCTCTTGCATGCAATTGCATTCACCAGTGTACATGCATGAAGCCTTCTAGTGCCGCGGTTTAGTCCTAGTCCAAGTCAGCAACACTGCGGTGCTGCTGACTAGACTGGTGCTGACTAGACTCCTTCATTTGAAATGTTGTGATGTTGCAGATGCTACACATGTTCCCAACACAGTTTGCAAATTTCTATGCGCAGCATGCATGTGCCCAATGTGCCTGACACACGGGCGCCTTCAGCACGCCCAACACAAGTGGTGAGGTGTGGGTGTGCATGCATGCGGAGGGCCTCGCAGGATTCGACTTCAACAAGGCCAACAGTGCAATGGACATGGGCTGCGTCTACAACTTTGAATCCCCTGCCGCGCGCGACCGATTCACCGAGGGGTTTTGGGACCTCAGGGAAATGAAGACTGGCAGCAAGCTTGCAGGCGACCCTTGCGTTGCTGAATACTGGGTTTACAAGGCAGAGTAAAATGAATATTCTTCTTTAATTAAATGGTTTATTCGAATATTTGCCTGTATTATACCTTTCCGGTTGTTTGTACAGTTAATTTGAATAACGGAGGTTTTGGATAGCAAGTGGCAGGTGGAAATAAAGAACATGGATTGCCTCTATACGGCATTTAGGGTTTGAACGGACTGCCGGGGTCCTCATTGGTAAATAATTTGGCGATTCTGTACATGTGTGTTGAGTGTGAAAGTGGTGGATACTTTGTGTTGGTTGCTTTTGGCTATTTGGGTTCATGCCTATTCACTATCGGTTTGTGAAAGATTGAGTATGAAAGAGTGTACAGTTACAGGCATAACTCCATAGAATGGCTCATGTACCAGCAAATCAACGCATGGCAACTTATCTCGACCTCGCTACTAGTGTGAAAGTATCATCACTGGTGCAAGCAGAAGTCAGATCTAGAGATATAAAGAACATATTGGCCCAGGATCATCCAAGAGGCAGCCACACAACCATCCAAGCCACAGCATGCACAGTGAAACAAAGACACGACGTAAAAGCTGACCCTACCAGAGCAAGAAGCACAAAACGCATCCAGTGCCATAGCGAAAGCACCAAGCACCTACACACAAGCAGCGCAGGACAACGGCACCACTAGAACACAACATGATCAGAGGCACAGACAAGGGCCCCGGACAAAACCCCCCGGGGGTGTCGCGCAAGGCCCCCAATGTTAGGTTGGCGGCTGGCATACGGCAGCAGGGAGAGGCCGTCGGAAGCCAGGGGCGCCTGGGGGGGGGGAGGGGGGGGCGCCGGAGAGGCCGGCACAAGCCGGGAGGGAGGGGGGGGAGAGGCCACCACAAGCCGGGGGCTCCACGCACGGCTCCCGATGTTAGTTTGGTGGCTGGCATGTGGCAGCAGGGAGAGGCTGCCGCACGCCGGGGACGGCGGCCCCAGCAAAAGGGAGCATTGGAGAAAATGAAAAAGGAAGGAAGGAAGGAAAGAAAAGGACTAGTTTGATAACATGCATGCCTAGCGGTGGTCGAAATGCTTGGTGGGGCCTACCACTGAGGTCGGAAGGCGGATAGGTTTGCGTGGTTGTGGGTGTGGGGGGGAGGGGGGTGGGGGGAGCACCGCTGTTCCGCCGACTTCCGTCGACCTGAGACCTCGATGCCCCCCAATTTCAAGCACTCCTTCACGGTAGGTAACGTGATGCTCGCTATAGCTAGGGGAATTCCCCTAGCTATAGCAGCTCTATTCCCGGGAATAGAGCTGCAGCATGCATGTAATCGAACTACTGCGAATCTTCGCATTACTCATCCTGTACATGATGCATGAGTTCTAACTCGCGGATTCAAGCAACTCGATCGATATCGCGCTGATAAAAAAAAGCATCGAGTGACATGAAGATCAAGTGACCAAGTTCCACCGTTCTTTGTACGAGCGTTGAGTCACTAACTAGCGCATAGATACAACAGCAGGTACCTCCAGCTTGAAATTCAGGTGAGATTCTGAACACTAGTATACTCTCCACAGTCTCCTGCCCCCCTTCGTGAAGAATGGGAGCGCGCCGTTGAAGCGAACCTCAACCGCATCAACGACACCACAGACCCCGAAACCACAGCATCCGCCATCCGATCCCTTCTGAGCCTTCCATCTACATGTCTGATGGTCGCTCCAGGAAAAGGCAACCACCGCCGGATCCTGCACCGCCTACGCTCCTCTCAAGAGGACCACCACTACCCACGGCAACCACACCCAGCGGGCCCCACACCCACAGGCCAGCGCACAGATTCCTCCGATTGCTCCCTGGCGACTCGGATGCATTCCTTGCTGCAGACAGGAACGTGAGCCGTGCAGCCAGCTCCCTTGACTCCCTCCCCCTCGCAGACATCACTGACGACGTGATTGAGCAGTTTGCTGACCTCAACCCCCCCGAAGCACCCCACCACAGCTCGTCAGTGAAGCCCCCCCTAGTAGCCTGGACATGGACGCTTTCGGCGCCGCTCTCGATCGCCTCCGCAGGGGAAAAGCACCAGGTCTTACAGGGTGGACATACGAACACATCCTAGACGCGACCAAACAGCAGTCAGCCCGCCGCGCATGCCTTCAGTTTGTGAACGACATGCTCGCCGGACGTCTGCCACTTGTCAACGAACTCTTGGACAGCGACGGTCTACCCCTCCGCAAGCCAAATGGAGGGATCCGGCCCATCGCCATTGGCGAAGCATGGTTGCGACTCGCCTCGCTGTGCACAGTGCACCACTGCAGCGACTTGGGCCCCAGTTTGGCTCCCCTCCAGCTCGGTGTCGGCATACCAGGGGCCGCAGAGGGCATCGGCCATGCACTGCGCTCGGCCATGACTGCGCAGCCCAGCCACCTTCTCCTCTCCCTCGACTGCAAGAATGCATTCAACATAATGTCGCACGCAGCAATCTTTCAGGCGGTGCAAGAGCACGCCCTTTCGCTCCTTCCATTCCTCCGGTGGGCATATGGCAGCTCCACCCGTGTCTTCCTCCGGGGGGCGCATGAGGGCACCCCAACAATCTTTTCGAGTAGGGGAGTCAAGCAAGGAGACCCCCTGGGACCCCTACTATTCGCCCTCACTCTGCAAGGCCCCTTGCAACGCGTATCTGCCGCGCATTCATCTGTACAAGTGATGTCTTACTTTGATGACATCAACTTGGTGGGCCCTGCAGCAGAAGCGGCAGCAGCATTCGAATGCCTCGCCACAGAGGTTGCGGCCATCGGCCTCGTGCCAGCGCAGGCAAAGAGCTCAGCGCACAGCCCTGACCAAGCCATGGCAGCGGCAGCGGCGGCTGAGCTGGGAGTGCAGCATGCCGCACACGGCCTCGTGGTAGCCGGCACCCCCATCGGCTCTGATGCTTTCATCGAAGAGTACCTCGCCGGCAAGCGCGCCCACATGGGCGAGCTTTTGCGCCGCCTATGCGACCTGCAGCACCCACTCACCGCCCAGGACAAGTGGGCCCTCCTCACACACTCCCTCCAGCTCCGCCTCCAACACCTCTCGCGCACCGTGCCGTGGGCACTAGTCAGCCCCCACCTGCAGCTGCACGCCGCAGACCTCAGGACTGCTGCCTTGCACATCCTGGGGCAGCCCGGCTCAAACTCAGCAGGCCTGAACCCTGAGGCGCTACAGCTGCAACTTCACCTAGCAACAGTAGCAAGGTTCTGCAAGTAACCCTCAGCAGAGGGGCCCAACTTTCCAAAAATATATAATCGTTATAGTGCCCGCCTGCTTCGCCTGGTGAGGCGGTGCCTGTTGTGTGCCCTTCAAAAACGGACAGGTAGTGGAACAAAACGACCCAAAACCCTTACCGCGTGATTCTGTGCGTTTTCTGGCGCCCTCGTCGATGCCATCACCCGAAAACCAAGCGTAACGCAGCTGCTTTCACATACCTATTTGCCAACGGGAAAGGTAGTTACAACATGCATGCAGACATGATTAGGCGTCATGCGAGTGAAGTGAAGTTTTTGGCCCCCAGGGCCACTATACTGCGGTGGCCTAGTCCACCAACGCATGTTGGCGCTTTCCCACAGAGGCGTGAGTGCATGGCGTGCATGCGTACTACAGTACTGAAATGTGTTGCCTGTCATTATTATTGCACCGGTTCTTTTTCAGGTTGTTGGCTGTTCCTTGGAATATCTTTTTGGATTTTTGCCCCTTTCCAGCCACACCGGATCGTAATCTGTTGCCATGCGGTCGCCGTGCTTGTTCCTACGTTCTCCTTCCTATTCAAGTACTCCAGTACTGTCAATGCGATCTCTCTTTTCATGCAAAAACATCTTCAAGATATGTAGGGTTTCTGATACCCTTCTTGGGTATGGTGTGGTTATCGATTAGCTTTTATTACAAACCGGAAAGGAAGTGCATAGGCAAAGTTACGTAATTACATCGCAGAGTTAAGGCACTGAAGCAAACCCAAAAATCGCAGAGTTAAGTACTTTACATCCAACATGCATGCATGCATGCATGCAGACATCATCAAGATTCGGAGGGTTTCTGCTGTTCGCGGAGGACCTCAGTGGCGGCTCCACTGCAGCAGGCAGCCTTGAGGCAGTGGATGCGCGCACATCTGCAGCTGCCAGCTTTGAAACGTACTGGACGAGCGACCTCCACGTTGCGTTTGGTCCCACGTATGTTGGCACCGTCTCATTGAATGCTGCAGGCCGAGGAGCTGCGGCAGTGCAGGCGCGGTGTATGCGGTTGCTTTGCTGATGATTCTGAATGATTCCTATGCATGTGGCTGCTTTGCTAATGATTCGTAATGATTCTTATGCATGTGGCTGCTTTGCTAATGATTGTTAGCATATGGGCCCAGACTGACCCTGCCGCACAGATATGGGCCCAGACTGATTCTTACAAAGACTTACAACTTCTGTCCCAGGCCCTTCCCGTTAGGATCTGTGCTAATACCAAAAGCGCCCGATCAGTTATGATCGCTTTCTACCACTAGGAGAGATGATGTCACTGTTATAGTCATGGTGTAAAGTTATAGGCATATCTCAATAGAATGGCTCATGTACAAGTTACAGGCATATCTCCATAGAATGGCTCATGTACAAGTTACAGGCATATCTCCATCGAATGGCTCATGTACAAGTTACAGGCATGTCTCCATAGAATGGCTCATGTACAAGTTACAGGCATGTCTCCATAGAATGGCTCATGTACCAGCAAAACATCGCACTGTCACTGATATATTAGATTCGCCTGCTTGTACTATAGATACATATGATGCATGCATGCATGCAGCTGGACGTGTGCGTTCCTTTGGACTTGGAGGGGTTGGGGGAGTGGCACGTGGGCGTTGTGCGGGATGTGGCTGAGGGGGCCGATTCATATGCATGCCGTGAGACCCTTCTGGACACTTTGAACGATCTCAAGGGCGCTGATGGCTCTGCGAGTGTGGCAGGGGTGTGTGGGCAGCAGTGGGAGGACTGGCAGACCCTGTCATTCGCCATTCCGCATGCATGCAGCCTTCCTGTTTCCTCTTGCATTCACCAGTGTGCATGCATGAAGCGTTCCTCTCTGCTCTTGCATTCGCCGATGCCCAGCCACCTCTTGTCTCGTCCTTTTCATTGTGCTGTGGTGGTGTTGAGACATATTGTGGGCAGCCTGTTGGGTGCGTTTGTCGTTGTCGTGGTTTACAATTTTTCTTGCCACATGGGCCCCTCATGCATGTGCCCAATATGCCTGACACATGGGCCCCTCAAACATGTGCTCAATGTGCCTCAGACACGGGCCCCGCATGCATGCGCCCAATGTGCCTGACACATGGGTGCCTGCAGCACGAGTGGTGGCGTTGTGGGTGTGCATGCACGCAGACGGACTCGCAGGTTTCGACTTCAACAAGGCCAACAGTGCAATGGACGTGGGCTGCGTCTACAACTTTGAATCTCCTGCTGCGCGCGACCGATTCGCAGAGGACTTTGGAAACTTCTGGGTAATGAAGACAGGCAGCAAGCTTGCAGGCGACCCTTGCGTTGCTGAATACTGGGTTTACAAGGCAGAGTAAACTAGCATTTTTTTGAATAAATGGTTGGCTTATAGCGCCTGTTTGAATTGAATGCATCGATTGCTTTATAAAAGGTTTCCGTGAAACCCTACGGCATGCGGCTCCAGATATAGGCGCTGACTGGGTTCTGTGAGAGGGGGTCAGGTGGGCAGAAGTGACTGCGGTACTCCGCATGCATGCATGCATACATGGTGCGGTGTGGTGGCATACATACACCCAACATTTGAAGCAAAAGGTTGGGCGGCCGGTTCCCCGTTGGATCCTCTGCCACCCTCCCAATGAAGTCATAATAATATGAATGTTTTGGCGCCTCTTTTTGTTGGATAGAATGTGGCAGGCGGTATTGAAGGACACGGTTTTCCTGCTTCCGGCTTTTCGGATTTGTCCAGACTGCTCAGGCATTCTGTGGTGAATAAAATTGTCGATTCTGGGCTTATTGCGTGTGTAAGTTAAATCGACAGCGGCTGTGAACTGTGCACTACCATACCATAGAGCATCTGAAACTAGTCAACTACCCAAGCGCCGTAACCAGCATCCATGCAACGTCTACCAATGAGTGTAGACACATCTATGCAACAACAGTAAAAGGTGTGTGGGCAGCATGTAAAGCGCATGGGTCCAGGTTCACCGGTAACCACGCACAATGGCCACCACGCAACAAGCTAGGACACACCAAGCACCAAGCACCAAGGGGTGTGCAACTTGCATTGGCAGTGGCGCAGTGCTAAAGTACAACGTGTACAAATAAGTAACAGCATCATGAAGCAAGAGCACCAATGAGCACAATCACATAACACACCTAGACCTATGCGCCAGTATAGATGTAATTTTCCCCACAACGCATGCAGCGCCGCAGAATAACCGACAGGCACCAATACACAAGCTAGGATGCACCAAGCACCAAGGGGTCTGAAACTTTCATCGGCAGTGGCGCAGTGCTAAAGTACAAAGTGCGCAAATAAGTAACAGCATCTTGAAGCAAGAGCATCAATGAGTATGGTAGGCTATACGGGTATGTAATATACGGGGGGTATATATTGGCAATGAGTATAAACACACCACACCCCTAGACCTATGTACTTTGTGTAGTACTGTGCCGCGCCACTATCGATGTATTTTTCACCACAATGCATGCAGCACCACAATGCATGCAGCACCCAGCACCAATACATAAGCAGCACTGCGGCAGATACCACACCCCCACAGATATCAGCGGCGCCGCTAGAACGCAAGGCGCAACAGGATCAGGGTCACATGCGCGGCATGAAGGGGGGCCTGCAGGGGCAGTCCGCGGACACCCCACCGGCGGACACCCCACCGGCGCGTCGCTCCCACTGGCACCAGAGGAGGCCCACAGGCTCCCCGCCAGGGGCATCGCGAACCGCTGCCAGTGGCAGGGCAGTGGGTCACCGACTCTTCTCGCAGGGGCAGGTCACCGGCTCTAGCAAGGGTGGTGGGTCTCCGGCTCTTCTCTGCGGGCTTCGCGCACCGCTCCCGCCGGCTGTCCTGTGGGGGCATCGCGCACGGCCCCCACCAGCAGGCTGGCGGCCAGCGACTGGCAGCAGAATGACAGGACTCACAAAAGCCAGGGACGCCGGCCCTAGCAAAAGGGAGAATCGCAGTGAACGCTTAGGTGGCAGAGTTTCTTCTGAGCATGTTGTTTTGTTACGATTGTAGGCGAATCTAATATATCAGTGACATCATCGCTCCTAGAGGTAGAATACGACCGCGAACCAGGAAGCACACCAAGGCAAAAGCAAAGGGCATTCCACCACCGGATAGCAATCATGCAACACCAAACCCTACCAACATGCACCGCACGTCAGAAGCAAAACGGTGGAAAAAAATCAGAATGAATAGACACAGCCCAATGCCGCGGTGCATCGCCGCTGGCGGGGTAACCCCAGGGGGGTGGGCCTCCAGGCACAGCCAAAGCTTTGCAAAGAAAGACCATGGTTAGAGGAGAACTGGTTAGATGCAGGCTGGTCACAGCAGGCTTTGGAAGGGGAAAAGGGCCAGGGACATGGAGCATGGAAGATGACATCAGGACCGAGGGGGGAGGGGGGAGCCAGAGGCAGGGGGTCTACTCAAGACCATCTCGTTCAAGCTTAACAAGGACACGATTCAATTCTTCTATCAAGTGGATGCAAACAACAGGTGCCCGTTCCCCTGTGTCCCACAGGTTGGAGGTAAGGGGCACCAGAGGGGGATGAGGGATGAGGGGGAGAGGGCTATCGAATTGCAGCCAGGAGCAGAACAGTGGGGAGGCGGGGGATGGATCAGGCATCGGGTGGCTGAAGCTCTTGAGGGGACCAGGGGGGGATGGTGGCACGCGCCGGAGGGAGGGAGGGGGGGCACGGGCGGGAGGGGGGGATAGGGCTGCAAATTAAAGAACCCAAGTGGCCGATTAACGCGTGAATTTACCATGCTGTAATTTGTAATTTTACAACTTAATCGAAAACTCCAAAGTTTGAGCAATTAACACCGACATTAATGCAAGTAATTACAACCAAGCAAGTGTGGTTTAATGCACTGATTTACTTAAGAATCATAAGTTATTGGGATTAAACCATTCATCTTAGGTACTGTGCAAGGAAATATTTGAGCACGCGCCCTAAGCACTGATGGTAGAGGCCGGAGTCTCAAACCTCCTTTCCCACAAATTGCACAACACCTTCAGCAAGCAGGTATCCAACTGCAGGTACCCAATTGGATCCCTGAGTACCAGCAATTGTTCCACATACCTAGGCAGTGTCTCATCCCTGTTTCATGAACGACACCTGTGAGTGTTGTTGAAGTTCGAAAAGATAAAAGAAGGTACACGAGCAAGAGGTGACTGCTGCAGCCCACGAGTCAACTTTCCTAGTTTGATTTGTTTTTGGGCTTTCTGGATCCGCTCCCCGGCTGTGAATTGTGTCCTGCTTGTCTCACTCAGGAAAGAGTGTTATGTCACTGGGCTGCGTCCGCAGTATGCACCGCTTCGTGCCTTACTGTTGCTGGTTACACGTTTATTATTACATAAGAGTGACAGCTTAATTGAAACTTTTTACAATTTAACCAAGGACGATTAACTCTGGAAAAAACCGGATTAAAGTGTTAATTTAAAAGAATGTAACTGGTGTTAAATTTGGGTTGAACAGGCGTTAACTATTAATTTGCAGCCCTAGGGGGGGAGGGGGGCACGCGCCGGCGGGAGGGAGGGTGGCACAGGCAGGAAGGGGGGAGGGAGGGAGAGAGCCTCGCTAGGCGGCAAGGGGACTGAGAGGAGCCCTCCGGGCTCTCCACGTGCAGCTGGGCGGCCGATTGTGGTGTGACTTGCAAGCACGAAATGTTCATAGGCTCACGAGCATCTGTGACTGTGAGGCCAGTTATGCTGAAAACCCTAGCGTCAAGCGCGCAGGAGGCGAAAACCAATCCCCAGCAAGCAATACAATAGGGAGAACCGAATAAATCCAGACTGAACTTGAACAGACCAAACAGAATACAAGGATTCCACTCAAGAGAGACAGAGCCAAGATTTTTCCTTACACGCAGGACACACGCGCAGGGCCGAAACAGAGTACAGCAGGATCGCGGCCATAGCAGCGGCCCGGTTGTGCGCAGCAGGGGGCGGGCGTATGCTCGAACGGAACCGGCGGCAGGCAGGCGCCCGTAAGCTTGCAACATGCAACATTGATTGCAACACCAGTCTCTTGCAACACCAGTCTTGAGAATCAGCTTGCAACAACAAGCTGCAACAACTTGCAACAATTGCAACACTAGCTTGCAACTCCAGTAGAAGCTGGGGTCGCTGATGAGGGAGGAAACGAGTGGTGCAGGGGATACCACACAGCCCAGCGGCTGCACAACACAGAGGAAGTGGTTGTAGGGGAAGGCGGGGGCTGGAGGGCGGGGGACTTGGGGCGGGGCCAATGGCGGAGGCGGCTAAGTTGGAGACTGCAGGCTGAAAGCCAAGGGCGTGAAAGAGAAAGCTGGGGTTTGGGGGGGGGGCGGGGGGGGGGGGGGGGGTTGGCGCCAAAG
>JAUMHD010021075.1:0-11935 GCA_032359135.1 Ulvella scutata | reverse complement strand
CACCCCCACCCCCACCCTCACCCTCGCACTCGCACTCGCCCTGCCCTTGCTCTTGTCATTACTCGTGCGCTGTCCTGCCCTGCCCTTGCGATGTTTCATTCCCCAACCGTACTCAGCACTGCCTTGCCCCCGCCTTGTCCCTGCTGCTGCCCTCGCCCTTGCCCATGCGTTGTTTCGTTTCCCAACCTTGCCCTGCGCTGCCCTATCTTTGTCATTATCCTGCCGTGCCGTGCTGTGACGTTGTCTTTGCCCTGCCTGGCAGATCCCGGCCTTGCCCTGCATTGTCTGCCCCCCAAACACTGCCGTTGTGTTCAAAGTGTGTTGAAGAGAATGCTGTTGCCCTTCCCGGCCCTGCCCGTCCCGCCCCGCCCCGCCCTGCCCTGCCCCTCCCCGCCCTGCCCTACCACGCCACGCCCTGCCCCGCCCCGCCCCACGCCCTACCGTACCCCTTCCCTAATCAACCCTTGCCTACCCTACGAGGAAGCCATCATGCGCTCATGCATGTGCAGGCTCCGTGGCTACTGGCGCTCGCAGGCCGCAGCACGCTCCTGAACGTGTTTCTCGGTGTGAAGCACGGAACCCTAGTCAAGTACCACCGCTGGATCGGCACGCTCTCCATTGCAGATGTGTTCCTGCATGGCGCCCTGTACAACATGTACTGGCTGTCCAGATCCTTCGAGTACTGGTGGGTGAGAATTTCTCGGTGCGAACTCTCACTCACCGTATGCATGGGGATCACGAGGGCTTCGCACAGCTGTGGACAGTGACTGATTTCACACTTCTTTTTGTCGGCTTCCTGGCCTCCTTTTGGTTCTAAGAAGGATGACATTTGTCATGACTATCGCAGCTTGGCTTAGAGTACTGGGAAAGAATTTCGATATTTTGTGATGGTGCTGTTGTGCCATTCAAGTAAAGTGGCGGATGTTTTGTGACTGTTGGTTTTGGCTGTTCGGGTTTATTTCTATTCACTACGTTTGGGTTTTTTACATGTACGTGTCAGCGTGAAAAAGCTGTATTCAGGCTGGAGACGTTCAAGCATGGTGCAGCTCTCGGGGGCGCCATCGCATGGATTGCCATGGCCGCTATGACTTTGTTTCTCATGGATTTCATGCGTCGCCGAAACTACAATGTGCGCAATCCCCCCTCCCACCCCCCTAGCACCGCTCCCCCTGCAGAGGGTCCAGCCCCCCCTCTTAACACTGTTTCTGTCCAGGCTTCGCATCGAATGTAAGGTTTTGGCCCGGCCTTGCTTCCGCTGTCAGTGTTCAGGTTTTTTTCACACTATTCAAGGGGTGTACATGGCTGGCTGGTTAGTTGGAGCAGGTGCTACTAATGTGTGTGCGCAGATGTGCGCACACATGTGTGCATGCTGTGGCACACCTGTGCATGCGGCACATGCACCTAATTTGCGGACAAGGATGAACCAGTCAGGCTGCCTTCATTCCCAGGGCCTGACCACAGTTTCACGCATGCAGCATGCTCTGCATGAATTACCCAACGGGCGTTTTACCCAAACTGTGATAGTGTTCCTTTTGAATCCTATGTGAATGCAGCTGTTCTACGCATGCTACTTGAGCTCTGCAACTGCAATACTGTTCCAGTTCTTAAAAGGTGTGTGGATGCATCTGATCTACGCATGCTACTTCTGGTTCTATACCTCCTTGTTTGGCGGCAGCTGGGCGATAGTAGTTTCTTGCGGCTATAATCCAGTCGAGCTCTTGCTTTTTCACTACTCTTCTGGTTTTCAACAGGTTCGTGCATGCAGATGTTTTACACGGTGCACGTGATATGTGGCTTTGTCTTTCTGATCTTTGCGATAGTTCACGATGTGAACAACTGGGTGATGCTCGCGCCTGGTATGACCGTGTGGGGTTTCGACTTGGCATACCGGTACACCCAGAAGGGTGTGCGCGTGTCTGTCTGCGCCACAGCTGGAGACAGCATTGTCACGATCCTTGTGCCTGTAGAGGTGCATGCATCACTCCCTCTTTACCTGTGTTGTGATCCTGGTGCCTGTGGAGGTGCATGCATCACTCCCTCTTTACCTGTGTTGTTCGTGCGATGTTGAGCGAAGCTGTCATGCGTTGATTTGCTGGTACATGAGCCACATTTACAAACCGGAAATGGGCCACATTTACAAACCTGGTACATAAGCCATTCTATGCAGTTGTGCCTGCAACGTTACACACTCTTTACCTACTGCAAGCGTTTGTGAAGAACTTTACAGACCGTAAAGGTATTGAATAGGCTTGAACCCCAAGAGCCAAAAGAAACTGTGTGTTTCTTTAAACAACACTGTATGGGTTTTTCGTACGATTTGCTTATCGGAGTGCACGCCTGTGTTCGCAGTTTGAAATTTGCACAATGGGTATCCCCTTTTTTCATGCTTTCTTGTTTATCAGAGTTCACGCCTGTGTTCGTAGCTTGAATTTCACATCGGGTTATCCCCACCTCTGTGCTTTTATTATGGCATCTGTTGTTTCATTCGAAAAGAAAATGGTTCTTCGATGTTGATCTAGCGTGCTGAGTTTTGGTGGTGCACTGTTGCCTGTTGAGGAACTTCACACTGAGAACTTCCTACAGGGAAGCTACGAGGACGGCTCGCACGTGTGGATATGCATGGACGAAGTGCTCCCCAACCACTTCCACCCTTTCACAGTAGCCTCCCGCCACGACGCAGCCGGCTGGGAGCTCACGCTGCTGCTGCACTGCAAGATCAACAACAACTGGACCAAGGTGCGCCTGCTCAGTGACCCACTGCACCCCCCCCCACCCCCGCCCCACCCCCTCCCTCAGCGGCCGGTTCCGGAGCGGATGTGAATGGCTACCCACTCACCTCTGTTGGGGAGGGGTGGAATGGGGGGACCGGGGGTGTATGCATCTGGTGGTGTCTCGCACACTCCCCCCCCCTCTCCTCCCCGCAAATGGAGGTGGCCATGGCACCCAAAGAGCCACCCCAAACATCCCCCCCCCCCCCCCGTACCTCCCTCCCTGCTCTTGTGGGGTGAGGCGGGAGGTGACCACTACTTTGGTGGGGGGGGGGGGGGGGGGCGGGTGGCTATCTAGTGTGTTTCCCATCCACTTCCTTTTCGGTGGTTTCTGAATGCTCTGACCCGCAAACTGAACACTCATGCATTTGCTGCATGCATGCAGAGGCTTGCAGAGGAGGTACGCAGCAGAGGCGCAGGCGCGACGCTGACAGCGCAGGTTCTGGGGCCGTACGAGGGGGACACTCTTGCCGACAGCGCGATAGAGGACATGAGGGACTGCTTGGTGGCTACAGGCGGCTCCGGCATCGCATCGGTGCTGGCGCCGCTCCAGCGTCTTGCGTGCTTCCGCCGGCAGGGCCGGTGGTCTGGTGCGGCGCCGAAACGTTTAGTAATAATTGGCATGCGGTGCAAAACCGTGTACTTGGTTCCATGTACAACCGTGTACTTACGATTTGCATGCAGAGCTAAAACGTGTAGTTATACCTTGCATGCGGAGCTGAAACGTGTACCTGTCCTTTCCACGCAGAGCTGAAACGTGGAGTTATAATGTGCATGCGGAGCAAAAACTTGTACGTGTAGTTGGCATGTGGAGCAAACATGTGTACTTTTAACTTGCAGTTGCTCAAATATGCATGGCTACAGTCTACAACTCGCCCCTTCGATGCAAAGTTTTTGAAGGGTGTAGGAGGCAGGGGTATCATTATTGACAACTTGTCAGCCACTTTCAGCCAAATAATTACCTTGGGTCGTGATCACCTCGGAAAATCGTGATTTGTTACAGGGAACACACCCCAAAATCAACACATTGAATTATTTCGCTGACGTAATAAGTCTTTCCCCATTTCCTTTCCGCATTCCTATATCCCTGGTAGGAGGCTTTTGGAACGACAGAAGAGATTAGAGATTACATCCCCACTGTGCTCCCCCCTTTTCAGGGAGATTTTCCCCCATCCCCACTCCTAATGGGGGAGGAATTCTGATATAAGAGAGGAGAGATCAGGAGATTACGATAGGAGAGATCAGAGATGACATTGATGGGACCAGAACAGTGTGTAAAGTTACAGGCATAACTCCAAAGGCAAAGAAAAGGCCGCAACCGAATAACATGCAGGACCAGAACTTTAAAAAAATTTAGAAACCGGAAAGGCAGTAGACCAAAACTGAAAGGCACCGCAATCACTCGAGTGGTGCAGCTGCACATCACGCATGGTTTTGTACCAGCACTTCCTGCAGATGCGTGATGTTGACTACTGTTACAAACCGGAAAGATAGTGAATGTGCATGAACCGTGTGTAAACTTACAGGCATGACTCCATAGAAGGGGTCATCTACCAGCAAATCAACGCATGACAACTTCGCTCGACCTCACACAAACTACAAACGACACAGGACATGAACCCAAATGGTCAAAAGCATAAACTCTCAAGCATTACTATTCTGCTACAGCACTAGTATTCTATGGAGTTATGCCTGTAACTTTACACTTTTACTTGCTACAGCAGTAGTCACCGCCACCATTTTCTGGCAAGAGAGGTCACATGCACAGGACAATACATCTACAAATATGTGTAAAGTTACAGGCTTAACTCCATATGATGGGTCATGAAATCTATAAATTGTGTGGATCAGCAGCAGGAATAGTGCAGAGAGGTATGCATATCCAGACCATCAGCTAGCTTCCCCTTTACAAACAGGAAAGTTAGTGAATATGCATGAACCCAAATAGCCAAAATCAACTAACACAAAACATCCACCACTTCTCTCAAATGGCACAACAGCACCATCACGAAAGTCTTTCCCATCACTCTTAGCCAAACTACGATAGTAATGATGAAACACAATGCCACGACCACGAGCCAGGGACCATCAGCTAGCAAGCATTACTGAAAGTAAATGTCTGTGAAGTTACAGGCAGAACTCCATAGAATGGCTCATGTACCCGCAAATCTGCGCATGACAACTTCGCTCAACCTCGCACGAACAACACAGGACATGCCACTGCCGAAGAAACGACTGAAAGTAAATACACTATTATGGAACTGGTTTCAGGTTCGGTCTCAGCAAAACAGTGCCGCAATACATGCAGTTCGTTACCATTTTCTGCGGAGGAGCAGGTCGCAGAATTGTTGGCTGGTCTTGAATTTATTGGGTTCACGCCTATGAAACGATTCACTACCTGTAAAGTTTGTACAGCACCTGCAGGAGCAGGGCGCAGGTTTTTTAGTTGCTTTTGTCTTTTTGGGTTCATGCCTAAAAAAAAAGAAATCACTACCTTTACGGTTCGTACAACACCTGCAGGAACAGGGCGCAAAGTTCAAGTCCTCCACTCCGCGAGGTCCATCGATGAGCTCATGCTGATAGCCCCCCTCCTGCAGTATCCAGAAGTTTTTGACATTCATCTATGGTACACTGGTACCCAAAACATGCATGGTAGTCACACGCATGACCTCCCGAAACCGCTTCCACAGCCGCAAGCTTGCAACGGCTCTGGGAGCAGGGAGCTGGCGGGTGTTCTGGTGGATTTCGACAAGCTTACCTCGGGCAGCTGTACCCCCCTAGTGGGGCATTGTTCCCCAGACGGGGGGCTTTTTAGAAAGTCTCGCAGATCGGACGATGGTTATGAAATGGTGCGATGCGATGTTGAGAGCTCTGCAGTCACTGCAAACCAGAAAGGTAGGAAATATGCGCAAATAGGCCCAAATCGTTCCACATAAATATCTAACATAAATCTCCAACACAAATATCTAAAGCAAGAGCTCCGTAACACTACTGTCAGCACAACCGTTTGTGCGCCGCTGCGAGCTCTATAACACCTCTATAAATATGGCTCCTGTGAGACATTCGTGATGATGCTGTTGTGCCATGCAAGTGAAGTGGTGGATAATTTGTGTGTGTTGCTTCTGGCTATTTGTGTTTATGCCTATTCACTACCTTTCCGGTTTTTAGGAGCCTGGGACTCCTATGCATACTGTGAAGAGTCGTGCAGAAAGCTGCTGCCTTCTTGCCGTTGTTCTCACTGTGAATTTCAGTGTGCCAGAGGCCGACTTACCACATATCATGCATGCAAAAGATTTCGCAGCATGCATCATAACACAACACCTCGGCTGGAATTCCGCCCACAGCCACTGTTCATTGAATTTACCCCAAACTGAAGCAAAATTCGAATTGGGTGGTGTTGTAGGAGAAGTCTCCTGGTGTGCTCTCCCGTGGCACTGTGGCCACAGGCGCACACGCTGTGCGGTCGTCGTACGATAAGTGGGAGCATCTGGCTGTGTGGAACTGCACCTTCGCTGCCTCATTATTTGTGATGGTATGTCTTCCCTCCGTCCCTTCCTGTCTCCTTGTCTGCCAATCTCCTTGTCTGCCTCCCTCCCTGACTGCATGTGTGCCTATTTGCCTATGTGCCTGTGTGCCTCCCTTCCTGACTTCCTGACTGCCCATGTCCCTGTGTGCCGGTGTGCCTGTGTGCCTTCCCTGCTTCCCTGCTTCCCTGCCTGCCTGCCTGCCTGATTGTTTGCATGTCAGCAAGCTTGTGCAACAACTCACGAAACTGCCTGGAGTACTTGTCCAGACTGCTGATTTCCCAGGCCCAACCAACTACCAAAGAACGACTTATTTGGCCAAGAGGTACCCTCTGAGCAAACAAATTGCTCAATGCTTTCGGGCCGAGTGTACCACTACTCTGCCTGCCTGTCTGCCTGTGTGTCTGTAAGCATGTCTCTGATACATACATGCATGTCTGTCTGACTGTCTGTTGGACTGTCTGTCTGTATGTTTTCCTGTCTTCCTGTTGCAGGCTTCACAAACCAGAAAGGTAGTCAGGAGGCAAACTCCCACACAACCAGAACCCACCAACCCAAACACCCACCGCTTCACTCGCAAGACAACACAAGTGCCATCAGGAAACCCGTTTTCGTAGGACTCTGATGCGATAGAAATCATGAAATACAATGCCAAGACAAGCTAAGGCACACCGGTTCATGAAACCAAGGTCGGTGACCACTGAGACATGTAGCGCTACAGGTCTCAGTGGTCAGCAACCTTGGTTTCATCAGCAACCACTGCCTGAAGGCAAATCTCGCTGCAACTCCCACTCATGCTTGCTGAGCCCAACAGTCCCCTATGTTTTGATAGTTGCTTTTGGCTGTTTGGGTTCGTACTTATTCACTAGCTTAGTTAGACCAACAGTCCTCTTTGCTCACGACTATCTTGGAACTTTACTACATCGGGGACATGTGACACAATGACAGTCCATATGTATGCATGGGCCTGGGGAACAGGGCACAACTGCTTCTGTGGGATATTGGTATCACCAGTTTAAGATCTTGTGCAGGGTTTTGGGCTCTCGCTTTCCACGGACCCAAAACTGCGGGACGCCCGTGCGTGGAACGTTCTCGGAATGTTTCTTCTGGTTCCCACCATCCCGTTTACCATGCTTGTGCTCTACAAGCTTGCTGCGCGACACTTCATGCGCCGCTGGGGCTACGGCGCTATTGCAGAAGGCCTCTGTTTGCCTGAAAGTGGCGATGCTGAATCATGTTGTTTGACCGCAGACGCTGAAGCTGACCACTGGACGATAAGGTAACGAGCCGAAGTTTCCTCTCATGCATGTGTTTTCAGGTTTTGAATCGCGTTATTGAAGTCGGCTATTCTTACTTCGAACATGCTGGCACTACTTGCACGCGTGTCTGAGTGTGCGTGGCGGTGACCGAAGTGGTGCTGATTCCGGAGCCCTTGTTGGGTAGGGCTTGGTTCCCGATTAGCTGGTATTTGTTTTAATCGTGATATTTTGTCGAAAGGACCTGTTCGTCTGGTTATCGAAAGGACCTGTTCGTCTGGCTTGAATATGACGATGTTTACGTTGGCCAGAAGTGACAATTACTGCGTAGTAGGCTGGATTGGGTGCACCCGTGAGTGGGCATGAGCATCGTGGCGAAGCAGTTCCGAACACTGACGTCCTTTTAAATCTGCTGCAGCACCTCTGACACGGATATTCCAGCTGTCAAGGTGGCCTTTGGGCGCCCAGAGATCAGGGCTGCGGTTGACACCGTCGCTGACGGAGCTTATGGGCCCTTGACGGTGTGGAGCGCCGGACCAGCGCCAATGCATGAAGCACTGTATGACGCTGTGAACGAGCTGCCCCTCAGTGTGAACTTCCGGTTGCAGAAGTTTGCCCATGAGCTGTAGCGCACCGCAGTTTTCCATGGTATAAAATGCTGCACAGCTTGTGTCACACGGTCAGTGGGTTAAAGAGCTTTGAGAGTTCTTGCGTCGGATTTGCTGCGAGCTTTTCTGTGATGTCATATAGAACAGGTGGGGACTGATTTCAGAGGAATGGTTTTCACTGTAAGGAACGAGCATGACCTCTAGTGTCACTTCAGCCATCCACACATGAAGCTGGGCTTGTTCATGTTTGCAAAGGAGCTGTATCAGTCTAAAGTACGTACAAGAGCACGGCCAGCGAAGACGTGTGCTTGATGTTGCAACGGGCAAGATGCTGCAACGCTCACGCAGCAATAAACCGGGAGGAGCACGATGTTACAACAACACTTCCACTGGGTCAGCTGCAGGATTCTTGTTCTGGCCTTTGCAACCGTCACATCAAAATCTCCTTTATGACTTTTTGATCCTGGATCCATCCTCAAGCACTCCACGCACAGGCAGGCATCCCTGGGGGCACAGGGCTGTGCTTCACCACACACGCATTCTTAGAATACACATGGCTTCTTAATCCATCACCACGCGATTAACGCATTGTGTACCTGAAGGGGCTGGTCGCTTCCATAAACAAGTACGTACCTCTGTAAGATCAGCCCGCCTGGCGGGCGTTCGAAAATCATTATTATGCTTATGAGATGTAGCTATTCAGAACAGAGTAGTATGCCGGACACCGAAATGTCGCCACTGACTTGTCAACGGGTCATCAGTTTCTGTATAGAAGTTCAAAACTATCAGAAAATACATATCTGAGATGGACTGGGCAGATCTTTCAACAAAGCCGTATATATGTTCTTGGATAGCTAGCAGCATGAAAATACATGTAGCCATTGCCAGAGTGAATCCATCCATCATATATTTGCTGTTTCATCTGTTCATGTGACTATTGAGCAGGATTGCTGATAACTGTTTCGCACCACGTCTTCCATTCTCCCCATTCTTCGTGGACTGTCTTTCCTGACCAACCCGGCAATTGATTCGGACAAAGACAGTCGTCCAATAGGTAGAACTTGCGTGCAGAGGTGTTTGTTGTTATGTAAGCAGTTAAGTTGAAAAAATACCCTGTCCTTTTCCTGAAGGTGGCAAGCACTCGCTGAATAGCTTTGCGACTTCTTGGGGGTGTCTTGCTTATGCCGTCCCAACAATCCCCCCAAAAAACAACGTTGCATGAGTTCGGATACTGATCCTTGTACGTTTCCAAGTACTGTGCCAGGTCCGAAAGTCCAAAGAAGTTGAGGTACTGTTTCCTTTCCGCAACATCGAATGTTGCAGCATTCTTACACATATCCGCAATCCAGGATCGTAGTGTGCCGTTGCACTCTACGTTATCATAGTCGCAACACGTGACAGTTTCGTGGGTAGCGGACATGTACTTGTAAAGGAAAGCAAAGTTTCCACAGCGGCCCTGCATCTGTCTCAAAAGTTCACCCTTGTCGTTACCGACGTTTCTGTAGTCCAATCCAAACCCTGCACCTGGCATGATAAAAGTTCTTGTTTGAAGAATGCATTTCCGTTGGAATCGTTCCAATTTGATTCTGAATTGAATGTGTCCACAATAGCCATGGCGTATAGTTTCGATGTATTGATGCTGCATGTGTTTGTTTCAACTAAGACAATTCCTGAAATGTGGTCAATGACGTTCAAATTGCGCGCCTTTGTGAGTACAGGTGTAAACAAGTTTTTGACACTTTTGGCACCCCCTGTAATGTCCCGCAATTGGGTTTCCCATTTCTCTCCAACCATACTCGTCCCCACAAGTAGACGTCTAGTTTAAGCTCTCTATTCTTAGCTTCCTCGACAGCACATACAATGTCATCCATTGTTTTTTCCTGGTTCTCTTTCAACGGATTCCGAAAGCGCTTTTCGACATCCACGCGAATAACAATTGAGTTCGCTTTCTGCCCCACAGCATCAAGCACATGATGTTTATCTTTCCCAGGCGGCTTTGTAAGCCACCAGTCTACTTTAGTTTCCATGAATTTGTCTTCGGAGTATTGCTTCCATTTAACTCCCCTTATCTTTGATGGACATGGGAGGTATTCAAGCATGGTTCACTGACTAGCGTCACTTGGTCGCAGAGTGCATCCTCACCCGCGGCTTCGTCATTCAGGGCGACAAGATGTACTTTTGAAAAGGTGGATAGACTTTGCACAATTGCGACTACCCCATTGTGATCGATGTCACGGATTTTCCCTTTGATTATGAGGGGAGAACATTTCGTACTGTCAGGGAATGGATTTTTCTGCACCCCTACACCATATTGTAGCTCCTCAATGGTAGCCTGTCCTGGTTCCGACCACAGAGCCTGTGTGAGGGCCTCAACAGTGTCCCGAAAGCAGTCTCCATGTTTTTCCAAACATGCGACACAAAGCACTTCAACGTTGGAGGCCACGTGCTCACCTATGAAGCATGCAACTGCTGCAACAGCTGACGCTTGGTTGCACGTACCGGGTGTCAAAGTGATTGAGTGGTCTTGTGAGATACTAGGAAAGGCTGTGTGCACTGAAAGGCCCTGCATGTGCTCTGGTAGCAGCTCCATGTGTTCGTCCAGGGTACCAGATGAAAGTTTAAGAATCCTGAAGACGAGATGCATACTCATCGACTCCAGTTCCTGCAAACACCGATCGAATAGTGATGTCAATGCGACCCTGTCAAAACGATTACATGTTTAGTTGCTGAACTATCAACACGTAAGAGTCCGAACTGCATCTTCTTCTCGTAGAATGTGTCGACTGGTACTTGTCGTTCAGCTGATTATGGTGTTGCACGTATATCTGTGTTGGGAACCAATTCTGGGAGAGTGTGCGTGATGAATTATGAAGACAGCGTGCAGTTTCCAAGGTAATCGTACCTGTACAAATGATACTTCAGATTCCTTTTCTCCAATGTGCAAGCACTTTGCCATGGCATCACACATACGACCGATCATAAGATGGTCACCCAAGCGATCGGCAGCCTGCACATCTCGAACATGCTTTTCACCACCATAAGTATGCTTCCCTCCCTGAGGTTGTCTTGTTCTTTTCGGTGGGATATCGAAGCATGGCAAGGTTGGAGAACTTGGCGTTCGTCACCGGTGACAAGCGGAAAACACAAAGGGTCTGTTCCACTGTCGGAAACTAGGATTTTCTGCATGTGTATAGAAATTCGGACGTGTACTGTCTCCTGCATCACATATTTCATACCTTCAAATGCACAGCAACAGCATGAGCGTCAAGTGACCCCAGGTCTGCAGATGCGGAGGCCACATTAGCCCATGCCTGAACATGCTCGTGGCTTACATCAGTGGCAAGATCGAAGAAGTCTGCAGCGTCTTCTTGTGCTTCCGTCACGCTGTTCGAGACTTGACTATGAGCGATCTCTTCGGAAGCCACAACTCTGCAAGTACCATCTGGAAAGCGAAACTCAATCGACTGAGAGGTTTTTTTTCCAAATACGTCGTAAAGTGACGTTCCCGCTATCTTTTTCCGCCATGCCTTCGTTGCTCTCGGTTCTTTTCATCCACGTCCACAGAACGTCTCGCGACCCGGTTCTGAAGAGACGCGTAAGTGCTGCTTAAATAGTGCAAGCTACGTGATAGGATTCCATATCCGTCTTGGCAAGAAGTACTGCATGCCTAAGACATTCGGACAAGCACGTGGTGACATGGACAAGCACGTGGTGACATCTATGCCATAGTCACTCCTGGTCCGGGTCCCACCGCAATTGACACAGTGGTGACCCACCCT